>CAIGRH010004905.1:0-13115 GCA_903798295.1 Fraxinus nigra | reverse complement strand
ATGGGTTGGGGGAAAAACCGACTCGACTCAACCCAACCCACGCCCACCCCTATGGATAACTACTGTTAGGTTCGAAATGTTTTGTTATTGGCGATTTTATGAACAAAATGATTGAAATTGATATATTGTAAAAGGTTAAGGAATAATGTGCAAATAGTTAAAAGTTAGGTGTTTAGATCTAGGGGTTCGAGAATAGGAATAGAAGGAAAATGACGTGGATTTTCGCTAGATTGTTGCCAAAATTTAGCTCGAGCTACAAAAATAAAAATATTGTCGTTGGACTATTGTCCCACCTTCACTTGAGCGACATAATGTCACTTGACCGTCGCTGAGCTCTCGCTCGAGAGCTCGAGCGACGTAGTTATCCGGAAGATTTTTATTTCACGATTTAAAAGTTTTTTATCCGACTCATTCGTTTCCGAACCTACCTATAAATACCAAAACACATCTGTACGAAATTTCTTCAGATTGAACAATTGAGAAAGCTTCATTTGTGAGAGATTCATTCTATTTTATCTTTCAACCTTTATCCTGTGAGATAGTTTTGGTGAGAAAACATCATTCCATTAATCCAAATACCATACCACTACTTCCTACACATCTGTTAAAGTTGCTGAATATCAAAGGAAGTTGATAGGAGTTCATGTCTGTGAAGAACGAGTCGTTCTTTGTGATCCACATGAGATAGACAAATTCATAAGGCTTCGAGTGCTGCAGGGTAGCAGATTCCATAGAAAGTTTTAGCAACATCAGCTAAGGATTGGTGCATAGAAACACAGGATCCAGGGAGAGCTATAAGGAGTGCAGTCGAGAGATCAGGTAGTACGAGACATCTAGTCTAGTAGACTGTAAGTTGTTAAATTCGTTTATAGTGAATTAACTGGCAAAGTGCTCAGAATTTTTTCCAGTTGGGTTTCTCCATGATCATTCTGGTGTTGATTACTACTTTCGTTATATTGATTGATCATACAAAATGTGGTATTCAAACTTAGGACTAAACTAACTTGTATGAATAATCATCTAGAAAAGAATTAAAAAGTGACTTGTTACTGTATAATTTGTTAATAATATTAATTCCGCATTATACACTTATTCTTCATCTAGAAAAGAATTAAAAAGTAACTTGTTGTTGTTGTTTAATTCGTTAGTTATTTTAATTCTGCATTATACACCTATTCACCCCCCTCTAGGTGTTCTTAGGGTCGAACTACGCATTTTTCAATTGGTGTCAGAGCCTTAAATCGATTCATGACCCTTAGTTTATAATTCTAGATGAGTCAGTCTTTGTTCGTACCTCCGTTCTTCGACGGGCAATTATGCTTACTGGAAAGTTCAAATGAGAGCTTTTCTAAAAGCGCTGGATGAACGTATTTGGATTAGCATTCAAAATGGGTGGGCTCCACCTACAACTACTGTCGCTGGAATAGTCACACCCATTGATATCTCACTCTGGTCGAAAACTAATATTGATGAATGTAACTGGAATAGTAAGAGTCTTCATGCCCTATTCATAGCTGTGTCTGCTAAGGAGTTTAGGCGAGTGTCGATGTGTGAAACTGCTAAGGAATTTTGGGACATATTAGAAACCACACATGAGAGAATTAAAACGGTCAAAAACTCTAAACTGTAGATGTTGACCATTAAGTTTGAAGATATTAGAATGAAGAACGATGATAAATTCTATGTGAAGCTTAATGATATAGTTAATTCTAGCTTTAACTTAGGTGAAAAAATCCCCGAGTCTAAGATTGTTAGAAAAGTCCTAAGATCACTAGCTGAAAGGTTTAGACCTAAGGTCACTGCGATAGAAGAAAGTAAGGACTTAAATGCTGTTAAGATTGAAGAACTCGTAGGATCACTTCAAACTTATGAACTCACATCTCACAACCTAAAAAGGTTAAATCTATCGCCATGAACACTATTAGAGAAGAGGAGAGCGAGTCATCTGATACTGAGACCCTTATGGACAACGAAATAGCTTATTTCATTAAAAAATTCCAAAAGGTGATGAGGAATGAGAGAAAGTCTCAGGATCGAAATAGTGATGTCCCTAGTAAACACTCGAGAGGTAGACGTGATAAAAATGCCTCTAGGACTCACATTAAGAAATAGCTTATTTGGTCACATTAGGAGTAAATGTCCTAGTTTGAGGAGGAGTTCGGGTAAAGGACATCGAAATGTTTTAGCAGTGACCATGAGTGATGAGGTTCAGATTTTAGTTCTTAGAATGAGGTATCTGGTAGTGAGGATGAACAAAAACTCATGGCCTTTACCTCGATTGTTACAATCGAATCTGACCTTGAGATTGAGAAGGTTGAAAGGGAGGATGAAAGTAAAAAGTCTGATGATGAGATTAACATTTACGAGTCTTATCATGAACTGTTTGATGAGAGTCTCAAAATTAAGAAGGTCAATAAAGCTATCTTAAAAAAGGTGAACGAGTTTGAACTTGAACGTGAAAGACTGTTAAGTGACCTTCAGGATTTGACTAGAAAATTAAGTTAGTTGAAGTTGATTAATGAAAACTTGGAAATTAATGTCAAATCATTAACCACTAATCTTGATAAATCTAATGCTCATCTCCTTGGGATGAACAAGCCTAGTGGAAATAGGCATAGCCTGGGTTATGTTGATAACCATGATGCTATTGCTAGTACATCTAGGACCACGTTTGTTCTTGCCATGAACAAAGCTCGTGAGATTGCTTATCCTAAACTCAAAGGTAAGCATGCCATAGGATCGATACCTACTAGACAGTGTGAGGTCAATTGTCCTACTTTTCGCCAACAACTACCGAGCAGGTTTGAGCCTAAGTTCATTCCCACTTGCAACCACTGTGGTGCTCTGGGACACACTAGACCTAGGTGTCGTAACCGTATGACTAAGAGTAAGAATCAGGATTTCACTAGTAAGGTTAACTTTCTTGCTAGTCAAGTTAGCCACTAAACTGAGATGATGATTCAGTTAACTCAATTAACTTCTATTTCTAAGAAAGTTTGGGTTAAAAGGAGTGACCTGGGAGGTCGTGAAGCTGGTCATCCTCTTCAGAGTAAGGGCATTCAAATTTCAAACTGGTTTGACATTTAGATGCATGCATGTGCTATTCATCGTGTCCATTCATTTTTGCATGCATCCCATTTATTTTTATTATTATTATTATTGCATTTATTGGTTTTAAGAATTGGTTTCAAAAACAAAAAAAAAAAAATTGAAGGAAAAATGGAAAAAATACAAAAATATTCTTTTTTGGCAAATGACACATCGTGATATTTTTAAACGTGGCATGTGAGACCAAGTAAACATTTATCTGTTTTACACTGTTATTTCATTATTTAGTTTGGTTTAATGTGAAGTATTGAGTATGTGTCGTCATGTAATCTTCTGTACTACACACATTATGATCTTGTGAGTTAGATTGGATCATAAGTGTGAGATTTGAGATGACAGTCACGAGTTAGTAGGGCGACGTCAAACGTGAATTGACCTATACTTAGATGACCTTAACTCGTTATAGTCTCCCTACATTGTTGCATTGTTACAAAAAAAAAATGTGCATACCTATTTGGTTTATCTTATATTTTTGTCCGAAACTTATTTGAATCGAGTAATTAAACCCGAGGGGTTTCTTATAACCTGGTGCCTATAGTCATCCGATTTAGGTCAATAGGCATAAAGCTCGTTATAGAGGTCATTTCAGTCGCTTAATAAACACTAGTCTACAAATATGATGTTATTTACGAGAAAAGTGATAAAAATAATATGCTTGAATTCAGGAGGAGAAAAAATTTTTTATCATGTAATTGACCTTGTTTTCATTTCCTAAAATTTATTCGAGTTTAACTTTCATCACTAGGTATCATACTTATTTAACAAGTGATATTTGCATGTCCTTTCTTACAAATTTAAGATTTGGAGTCATCTTCACGAGAAAATAATGGCACTTAACACGCGTGAATCATTTATACACTTTACTCCATTGTGAACTTAGCTTTGTATGTGGAAAAAAAATTTGTTAATGCTTGACTTGTAATTGCATACATGATTCTAATTACCGAGGTGTCTTGAGCTTAATTTGCTTAATTTTTGTGTTATTAAAAAAATAAAAAATAAAAAAATGCCATTTTCTTAATTTTTGATTTTTAGTGCTATTTCTGTCATTTGACATGTCACTAGTTTATCACTGGAACATGTTTGAGCAATAGTAGCAGAAGCTGCCTCGCTCACCTATCGCTCGACACTCGCTCAAGCGATAGACCGCGTTTTTGCAATAAAAGGTCATTTTTTCAGGGGTTTCACGCATTTCCCAATTTCTTCACTTGATTTCTTCATATTTTTGTTATCCCACACAAAATTGGTGTTTTGCCCACTCAATTAACACTTCAAATCCTTCATTGAACGTGTTATTTCATTCAAACATCAATCTTCAAAGGTAAATGTCAATATTTGTGGTTTTTCACTACTTTTGCGATTTTCGTTGAATTGTTTCATTGTTTGGCCATTATTAAGTGTGTGTTTGACATTGCACGACATGTTTAGGACCATGTCATATATTATCATAAATTTTGCGTGATTTTGCAACTCACATTGAGGTTCTTGGATGTTTTTGGCATAATTTTGGCATGATTCATTGTGCATTGAAGTTCATTGAGTTAATTGTATGTGTTTCTGTGTTGATGTGGTGTTAATGAGTGGTGATTGGAGTTGTGAACATTGGGATGGTTCGTTTGAAGTAAAATTTTGTTTTAAGTCGAGGTAGTTCATTGGTTGATCGAACTTGGTTTTTTAAGGTTGGGAAGGTGGTTGTTTGTTGATGTCGAGTTTTTTTTATTGGGGGAGTGCTTTTGTGTTGATTGCGCTTGGTTTGGCATCACATGGTGACGTCGTGTCACCACGTCATGGCATCATGTCTCTACGTCTAGGCATCACGACACGCGCGATGCTTCATGTCACTCATATTCCTCGGGTCGTTCACTCCATGTTTCCCTATCTCACTCCCAAATCCCTTACGGCAGATTCGTTAGTCCGTTCGACGGTGTTTAAAACATCGTTGGAGGGAGCTCCAGGTGCTATTCGCACTGGCTCTCTTCCGAGCGAGCGCCAGATTCTGTTGCACATTATGTGTACGAATCTATGGCCTGTCTCCCACACTTCTTCATCACTTATGGAGAAAGCTCGTTTCCTCTATGCCCTTCTGCATGACGATTCCATTGATTTGCCTTCATTCATATGCCAGTAGATTTTGAGGGCTTTTCATATGACGAGTACGAGGGTTGGGTTGTCGCATGTTTGCCTTATCTTTAGGTTTGTTTCATGGCAGATTGGCCATACCACCATTACCCAGAGTAGGTCTCATGCTTCTTCTGAGCCTGCACTGCCAATTGACTCGACTGTGTCGGCTGATTCGATTGATGACCTGATTTCTTTTCATCCCTCCTATTTTCCTTCATTTTCCACTGCTCATCAGCCTTCCGATATCCCTTCTACTTCTACTTCGGCTCCTCATCCACCTTCCGAGTCTACTCCTTCTACTTCTGCTCCTATCGACCTTTCGATCGCTCTTTTGGGTCAGATGATGGTGCTTATCGAGTAGCAAGCTCGTATGATAGCAGAGATCACTCAGCTGCGTGCTACAGATGATAGACACACCGTCGAGTTCACTACACTTCCGAGAGCTGTTGGATAATATAGCGTGGACTACGATGGATTCGTCGCCACTGAGATGATGCTTCCGAAGAGAGGACAGACTCCGATGATGCTGTTGGTGCTTCCCAATACTAGTTGTTATCTGGATTTTGTTGTTGATGATTACATGATATATCTATTTATCGAAAATCTGGATGTAATTAAATTTTTGATATATATAAAAATGTGTTTATTTTGATCATTTGCATTTTATGTCTAAGGAGTCGTTGGGGTGAGACATAGATACATTTACCTACTACTTTAAATCATTGAAAGTTTGTAGTAAGGGGGAGTATGTACATAATTAGTTTCAGTTTCACTAAATTAAGTTTTTGATGTTTTTATAGTGTCAATATTTCATTTTGGTACATTAGGTTGTATTGATACAATGTCTTAGTTTAGCTTGTGATATAAAACTGAAAAATATGTTTTATGAGTTACAAATACTTAAATTACTCTTACACTTAAATTGCTTGAACTGTATTTATTATTGATTCTGTTTTTTACACATTTTACATTGGCTATTTGAGTTGTCTATTTCAGGAAATAGGTACTGAAACATGAAATGAAGATTTCGTTAAAAACGGTTTTTAGTTTAAGGTTGAGTTATATTTTGAATCCGTAATTTTCATTTAATTATTACCTTGACTTAGATTGTAGTTTTGTCACAGAATGATAAGGAGGGGGGGAGGGTTTGTTAGGTTCTAGATGTTTTGTTATTGGCGATTTTGTGAACAAAAGAACTAAAATTTATATATTATAAAAGATCAAGGAGTAATGTGCAAGTAGTCAAAAGTTAGGTGTTTAGGTTTAGGGGTTCGAGAATGGGAATAGAAGGAAAACGACACGAATTTTCGCTAGACTATCGCCAAGGTTTGACTCGAGCTACAAAAATAGAAACACCGTCGTTGGACTGTCGCCCCACTTTCGCTCGAGCGACACGCTGTCACTCGATCGTCGCTGAGCTCTCGGTCGAGCTACGTAGTTATCCAGGAGAATTTTATTTCACAATTTAAAGGCTTTTTACCCGACCAACTCGTTTCCTAACCTACCTATAAATACCAAAACACACCTGTACGAAATTTCTTAAAGTTGAACAATTGAGAGAGCCTTATCTGTAAGAGATTCATTCTATTTTATCTTTCAACCTTCATCTAGTTTTGGTGAGAAAAACATCATTCCATTAATCCAAATATCATACCACTATTTCATACACATTTGCCAGAGTTGCTGAAGATCAAATGAAGTTGATAGGAGTTCCTGTTTGTGAAAAATGAGTTGTTCTTCGTGATCCACATGAGATAGACGAATTCATAAGGCTTGTAGTGCTGCAGGGTAACAGATTCCACGGAAAAGCTTTGGCAATAGCAGCTAAGGATTGGTGCATGGAAGCGCGAGATCCAAGGAGAGCTGTATGGAGTGCAGTCAGGAGATTAGGTAGTACGAGGCGTCTAGTCTAGATTGTAAGTTGTTAAATTGTTTATAGTGGATTAACTGACAAAGTGTCCAGAGTTTTTTCAGTTGAGTTTCTTCGTGATCATTCTGGTGTTGATTAGTACTTTCGTTATAATGATTGATCATACAAACTGCGGTATTCAAACTTTAGGACTAAACTGACTTGTATGNGATTAGGTAGTACGAGGCGTCTAGTCTAGATTGTAAGTTGTTAAATTGTTTATAGTGGATTAACTGACAAAGTGTCCAGAGTTTTTTCAGTTGAGTTTCTTCGTGATCATTCTGGTGTTGATTAGTACTTTCGTTATAATGATTGATCATACAAACTGCGGTATTCAAACTTTAGGACTAAACTGACTTGTATGAATAATCATTTAGAAAAGAATTAAAAAGTGACATGTTGCTGTTTAATTCGTTAGTTATATTAATTCTGCATTATACACCTATTCACCTCCCTCTAGGTGTTATTAGGGTTGAATTACGCGTTTTTAAACTACTATTTAAAAACCTCAAATGTAAATGACAAGCTATGGTCAAATAACAGATGCCATTTTGAATAATGTTTGGGCAGACTACTCAAATATAACACGAAGCAAGTTCAAAAACCAACAAAAGCAATGTTTGGGCAGACACCGCCAACCGGGTAATAAAATACGGGACGACTGGAATAAATGAGTCAGTTTTTGTAAATAACAAAGCATCCTACTGATAACATAGTTGATCTTGATTATTTGTGGGTTCTTTGAGTCTCTTTCTTTAACAAATTTTGATAAAAGTTAATGAATTGAGTGGTTGAAAAGTAGTGGGGTCCATGAAATATGCGATTTAGATTGATTGTTGATCTTGACTTAGAATATGAATCAATAACAAATAGGGGCTAACGTCTGTCTCATAACAACCTTGTTGCTTTTTCAACATGTACTTGAATAATCTAGATGCAAGTTGAATTCTGGCAGTAGCAATGTCATAATGATCGCCAATTTTTTGAACATTTTCATTTGTCCAATATCAAGCTGTATCATGAAATATAGCATAATAGGGAACTTAATTATTATAGTTATTAATATTGTTGATTGCTTTAGTTAATAAGTCGAGACCAATGTTTTGAACCAGGTGAAGTTCAAATTTAAATGAGTTTAATTTAGAATCTTTTATATCGGTTCAATTTAGATTCGTTGGCAAATTTGATAAATTTGTTCGAGGACTACACAAAAAATAACATAAGTTGAAGGGTTTGAGAAAAAATTAGGAATAAAACAACACTCCCATCACAAGCATCAATCTTGTGTGTAGCTTACGATGTATAGAGAGGGAGAAGAGAAGAGAAGAGTGCTTAGCTTGATTCTACCATTTTTACTAAACTTCCCATTTTGTCTAGTTTTAGGAGAACAAGGACAAACATTTGAGGTAAACTTAAAGTTATTTATTGAAATAGGTTAACGAACAATTAAACATTTAAAAAATTGAAATGTAAGGAGCAAAAGTCTATTAGATGTAAAACAGCCTCGGGGACTAAGAACTGAGCAAAACCTAAAGGGCGAGGAAATATAAATTGATTTGGGAGGGTTTCAGGTGGGACCCACGCGCAAATGAGAGAGTCAGTCAACCTCTGTAGAAAAATGGATCGTAGGGACAAAATTGTCATTTAACATTCAAACAACCCACCAAAGGCATTCATTTCGCTGTTTGACTCTTATCGAAAACAACCAAAAACCTCCCTTTCATCCATCCCCTCAACGATCCCACCAAGCCTCCTTATTTTCCACCAAAACCAAGCCCTCAAATCCCTGAATTTCCCCTTCCAGAACCGGCAATGAAACGCCCACTCGTCGCCTCCGGAGACATCAATATGAACAAGAAGCCCAAACGAGAAGAAGAAATGTCTAAAGAAGCTGAGGCCGTACTATTAGACGACAATCTGTTGTACGAGGTGCTGAAACATGTCGACGACGGGCGTACGTTAGCCTCAGCTGCCTGCGTTAGCAGACAGTGGAAGCGGACGGCGCAAGACGAGCAGCTGTGGGAGTTGATCTGCACCAAGCACTACAACCGCACTCCTCTACAGCTCCGAGTCGTCGTTCTAGCTCTAGGCGGCTTCCGCAGGCTCTACTCCAGCCACCTCTGGCCGCTTCTTAAGCCATCTTCTTCGTCTTCCTCTTCTCCGCCGGCTGTTTCTGCTTGGCCTTGCCTTCCTCAGGCTCCGGCGACGCCGCCACGGTCGAAGCCTCGATGGGGAAAGGATGAGGTGAATCTTTCACTGTCCTTACTCTCGATTAAGTATTTCGAGAAAATGAGTTTTAATCGAGGAAAATAATGTTATTGCATCATTTATTAATCAAATATTTTACTAATATTTCTTTGTACTGAATTTAATTTCCCTATGAAATTCGCTATTTTACCTCAAAAAATGTAATATTTGAGTTTGTTTTGTGTGAGATCTATATCAATTATCATCATCCCATTTGCTTGTCGGTGTGAATACAATGGAGGTACCATATGTGCTGCACAATGTACCACTGTTTTTCTGGCGATTATTTAATGAATCTTTTATGATTAATAACACCTAATTAATTATATGATCAGAACCGAATGGATATGGATGGAATTTCATCGTGCAAATTTTTCTATATGTATGTATACTTGCTTAAATCTGATTTTTTATTTGGTAAATTTCAAATTTTAAAAATATTGACATAAAGCATTAAAACAAGCTGGAGGTAGAATTGAGTTTTTGACGCCATAAATAGTGTTGTAGTGTTGTACATGGTCCGGTTCAATTCGATTCTGAAGAGAACCGAATCGAATCGAATCAAAATTTTCAAGTATTTAATTAATGGAACCGTTGGCTTCAAATATAATTATAGATCGTTCGGATTCAATTCCATACAATAACTAATTTTTTTAACATTTACAAACACAGTGCAACACTACATATATAAAACTAATGACATGTCTATTTGTTGCTTCGATGGGTAGTTGGAGAAGGGAAGTCGGATTCGACAGGGCTTCGATTTGAACATGTATATATAAGTTTTCAATTTATCAAATGATTTTGGGTTAATTGACATGTTCTTATCGAATGGAAGCATGAAATTGGAAAGGAAATAATAAAAATTAAAAAAGACATAGATTTTTGGTTAACAATAAAGTTAATAATTGGGCCAAAATTTGAATTAGAAATTGGGTTGAGTTGAACTAGGCTAACTAGATATGAAATTGGCTTAGGAGTTGGAGCATTAATCACTAAATTAGTTAATTTGCTAATTTGTTTAGAATAAATTAAAATAATTTAATTAATTCAATATATAAAAAAATATTTAGAGTTGGTTCTTATTCGATTTTTCGGTTCTTGGTCTAGAACCGAAAATCGAACCAAATCCATCAATTCTTGATTCAAATACTTGTTCGAATATTTAACTTATGAATAACCGTTCAATTCGATTCAGGTTCGATTCGGGAGTTTTGTGCAACCCTAATCATAAAGGACAGAGAAGTGTTTGGTGGGCTTGTTAGATTACCACTAAAGAATATAGTAGACTCTTCATGTCCCTTGGACAATAATAATCACATTTTTAGGAAAAAATTCTAATAGATTATACTACTTGTACACTTTAGAGTATACACAAAAGTTTACACCTTCTCACATGGATGGGTCCGCCTAATTGTACACTTTTGTGTATACCGTTATATATGTATATCATGACCCTTTTCAAATGTACACTAGAACGTAAAAGAGAATTGAAAATCTTGGGTTGTACGTAATGTATGTATCTATCTTGATACCAATAATGCTATATGGACATTCTGCCTTATCACGTGATTAACATCACATTCTATGTGGCACAATATGGACGATGATGTGAAAGATTGCTGAGAAAATTAAAAGATAAGATGGTGCAATGTGAAGGAATATAGAAGGAGATGCCAATCATAATGTATACTTACCGTGATTGATCCTAACATACTGGGTTGGTTAATGAATTAAAAATAATTTCACTTTAAGTTGATTTACTTTTAGAACTTAGGGACCGTTTGATAGACAATGGTGGAAATGAATTCTAATTTTATGTTAATTAGAAAATAAAAACCAACCAAATCCACATGAACTTGTTTTCTATGAAAATAAAGAAAATGCAGTTTAAAGTGGTTGTACTTTAAAATTCGGTTTTCATTTCCACGTTGCAATCAAACGGCCGAAATGAAATTCGTTTTTCTCGAATGTAACATTTTTTCATGAAATTCGTTGGAATCAAATAGTTCCTTAGATTGATGTATCGATGAACAATCAAAACAAGTAAACCAAACTCTCAATCATGAAAAAAAAAAGTAAATAAATAAAAAGAAATACAGATGTTTAAACATAAGATTTTGATATGACAATGGATTACTTGGGATGCGAACGATTTGATTAAAGCTCTAGAATTGAAATAAGTTCGACGGCAAATTATGATAGGACAATTTAACATCATGTTGGCTACTTTACTCATTAAGAATGGTAATTCAAAGTCAACGCTCCTCGAAATAAAAACATTAAGGGTGTGTTTGAACCACGTTATGTTGGAAGATTGTATTATGAAATAGTACATTAATGGAGAATGTATAGTTGAAAAAGAATGAAAAATTATTGATGTGAGGAAAAATATTATTTTATTGAAAAATGTATAGCGATGACACCCGAGCCAAGTGGTTCGTCGACTTGGCAAAAAATGAGCCCAGTCAAAAAGACGAGCCCGAGCACGAGTCAAGTAGGTCGACTCATTTAGACGAGCTGCTCGTTGAGCAAGCCCAAGAGCCAGGGCTTGTACAAAAAAATAAAAAATAAAATAAACTTTATATGAAATGTACGAAGTATATGCTTCACGAATGAGTACACATATTACTCGTGTATCATCCGACCCTACAACTATTCATTCCACTAATATAGGAGATGACGACACTGAAGTTTTAAATTTATTCTAAGGCATGAACTTATATAGATATGATTCAACTACATATGTATGTGGTTCCTCTAGTAGTAGTAGTTTGTTTTCCACTGCATGTACTCAAACATCGAGTAATAGTCCAAATGTATTGTCNATGTACTCAAACATCGAGTAATAGTCCAAATGCATTGTCTGCTGAATTAATTGATTACTTTAATCATAATATGTCTAGTAACAATGCAATTAGGAAAAATTCAAAAGAAGTAATTGATTTCTAGCGAAGGTATGAACGTCGATGACCAGTAGTTTGTGTAATGACAACATATTTACTAACACCTCCGATTAACACTGTAGTTTCGAAGTCTGTTTTTAGTGCACGGAAGATGATTCTCTCCAATGTTAGGAGTTGACTAAAAGAAGGTATTTTGGAAGCATTAATGTGCGTGAAGAACTATGAAGACACTTATTATCGATTGAAAAATAAATATGCCGAAATTACATGTAACCAAGTTTTTAATCATAATATGTCTAGTAACAATGCAATTAGGAAAAATTCAAAAGAAGTAATTGATTTCTAGCGAAGGTATGAACGTCGATGACCAGTAGTTTGTGTAATGACAAAAGATTTACTAACACCTCCGATTAACACTGTAGTTTCGAAGTCTGTTTTTAGTGCACGGAAGATGATTCTCTCCAAGGTTAGGAGTTGACTAAAAGAAGGTATTTTGGAAGCATTAATGTGCGTGAAGAACTATGAAGACACTTATTATCGACTGAAAAATAAATATGCCGAAATTACATTTAATCAAGTAAGTGATATTTAATTTAACTATATTCATCACAAAATTTTATTTTAATACCTTTATAATTTTTTAAAAAAATTATAAATGTAACAAATTGTTCGTGTACAATTTTTAACTTTGCCTACTCGAAATTGAAGTAGTCGGTCCCGAACCTGAATAAAGGAGGATGATTTATCTTTTTTTTTTAATTATTATTTGAAAAAAGAAAAATGTTTTGAAAAATATATATTTAAAAAATGTTTAGAAAATTTGT
>CAIGRH010004849.1:0-10583 GCA_903798295.1 Fraxinus nigra | reverse complement strand
TTATTTATTATTGCTGCGGATTACTTTTCTCAATTGCTTACTTAGAGATTTCAGACATAACCTAGTATTCAGTATCGACATGGAGGTAGTACTATTGTCTCTCATCTTTCTTTTGCTGATGATTATATTTACCAATGGTCAAAAGAACTCTATCAGAAGGGTCATGGATTGTTTAGAGCACTACGATAGGGTCTCTAGCCAATTGGTGAATAGAGACATGAGTGGTCTTATATTGTCTAAGCGGGCACTTGATATTAAGATATGGAGGTTAGTGATTTTAACTAGATTTTCACATCAAGATAGTTGTTCACATATTTAGGAGTCACTTTGTTTAAAGGGGCTAAGATGAGCTTTCTGTATGATGATCTCATTATGAAGTTCAGGAGTAGGATTTCTGGATGGGTTTCACGTCTTCTTTCTCCTGGTGGTAGGATTACTCTACTGAGGTCTATTATTTCCTCTATACCACTATATATATTCCAAATTATGCCACATCCTAAGATCATTCTGCAAAGGCTAGAGAGTATATTTGCGCGATTCCTATGTGATTCTTAGGATCATGTGCGTCGTCTTCATTGGCGGAGTTGGAAGGCNTGTTTAAAGGGGCTAAGATGAGCTTTCTGTATGATGATCTCATTATGAAGTTCAGGAGTAGGATTTCTGGATGGGTTTCACGTCTTCTTTCTCCTGGTGGTAGGATTACTCTACTGAGGTCTATTATTTCCTCTATACCACTATATATATTCCAAATTATGCGACATCCTAAGATCATTCTGAAAAGGCTAGAGAGTATATTTGCGCGATTCCTATGTGATTCTAAGGATCATGTGCGTCGTCTACATTGGCGGAGTTGGAAGGCAATTTTCCTTCCCATTGACAAGGGAGGTTTGGGCTTTAGACGATTACAGGATATGGTGGACACATTCTCATGGTAGCTATGGTGGCTGTTCAATTCTCAGAGTTCTCTATGGGCTCAAATTTTTACTAGGCAAATATTGTAGAAGGACATACCCATTGCTTACAACAGTTCCTTATTTAGCCTCTCCTATTTGGAAAAGACTGAGCCTTGGGTTAAGATAGATCTTCTTTTGGCATGATTATTGGATGGGTGATTCTACATTGGCATCCATTTTCCCAAACAGACAGCATACATCTGCGATGGTGCAAGACTTTTTCGAGGTGACTGGATGGGATTTTGGGCAATTACTACATGCTCTCCCATCAGCTATGGCATAGCAGATTGCGGCCATTCCACTATGCTTTGATGCATCAGATTGCATTTTTTGGAGTGCCACACTAGATGGTAGATTTACTACTAAATCAGTATGGCAACTGATCCGTTCTAGCAGGCCAGTGCAGGATTCGTTTCGTCTACTATGGAGACCTATCATACCTCCTACAGTTTCGTTCTTCTATTGGAGATTATAACATGAATGAATACCAGTTGATGTCAATATCTAGAAGAGGATATGCAGTCAATTAGCTTCTCAATGTCAATGTTGTTTAGAGATTGAGACAATCACTCATATTTTTACTGCTAGCAGTATTTCATATCATGTTTGGCAATATTTTGGGGCTTTATTTCAAATTACCATGAGTGTAGGAGAGAGTGTCAGATAGAGATTTCTGAGATGGAGGTATTTTGGACAGTTTGCAAGGACCGGACACATTCGCATCATTATTCATCTATTGATTTTTTGGTTTCTTTGGGCTGAGAGGAATAATGCAAAGCATAGGAACATACATGTGAATTCGAGACGTATTATCTGGAGAGTTTACCGTTTGGTATCATTCTTCCATATTAGTGGACTATTTCGATCGTTACATTGGCGTAATGACATGCAGCTTACTATAATTTTTGGTATTTCTTTGACTTTTCCCCATATCCTCCCTCTATCATGGTTTGGTGGCGCACTTCATCATTTGGATTTGTCAAGATCAACACCGATAGTTATGTCAAGGATGGGTTTGCGAGTGGGGGAGGCATCATCAGGGACTATGCAGGAAATTGTATCAGGGCCTTCTCAGCTTCATATGGACAGTGTATAATATTAGAAGCGGAACTTAGGGCTATTCGTGATGGGATACTACTGGCTAGAGATCTTACTTTGTCAGATATTTGGGTTGAAGCAGACTAACTGTGGCCATTCAATGCATCACTAGTGGTGGCCTATCCAGGGGATACTCAGACGATTGTAGATATCGTTTCCTTTCTCGGAAATACGATTTTCCACATCTTCAGATGGGAGAACCAAGTTGCAGATGCACTTGCTACTGAGGGATGACATCATCGTAGATACCAGGAATACAGACCAACCGACTCACCTTAACATATCAGGGCGCTCGTTCAAATTGACAGATATGGTCTANGCGGAACTTAGGGCTATTCGTGATGGGATACTACTGGCTAGAGATCTTTGTTTGTTAGATATTTGGGTTGAGACAGACTCGACTGTGGTCATTCACTGCATCACCAAAGGTGACGAACCGTGGCCTATCCAGGGGATACTCACACAGATTGCATATATTGTTTCATTTAACAGAAATACGGTTTCCCACATCTTCAGAGAGGGGTGCCAAGTTGCAGATGCACTTGCTACCGAGAGATGACATCATCGTAGATACCAGGAATATAGACCAACCGACTTACCTCAACATATTAGGGCGCTCATTTAGACTGACAGATATGGTCTGCCCAGCATTAGAGTTTGATTTTTTATATCTTGCATTTACTTTTTTTTTGCTCATATTGTAGTACTTTCTTTTTTATTACTTTACTTTACTTTTACTATAAGGGAAGTAGTACTTCCTTTTTACTGTTTTTCTTTACTTTTGCTGTAAGGGAAGTAGTATTTCCCCATTTATTGCTTTGCTTCATTTCAGTTTTAACCACGGTATTCCTCCGCCACAAGTGAGGATAAATTAATAAAATATCGGATATACGGCCCTCATTCCACAAAAAACCCTATTTTGGAGAGAGATTCAAAACAAAAACCCTGCCACTTATTTTGAATTGGTAAAAATGATGAGGTTCGAAATCATCAGTGAGGAGATGATCGATCATTGAAATAAAGCAGTACAAGCGCTCCCATCTCTCAAAGACANGGAAGTAGTATTTCCCCATTTATTGCTTTGCTTCATTTCAGTTTTAACCACGGTATTCCTCCGCCACAAGTGAGGATAAATTAATAAAATATCGGATGTACGGCCCTCATTCCACAAAAAACCCTATTTTGGAAAGAGATTCAAAACAAAAACCCTGCCACTTATTTTGAATTGGTAAAAATGATGAGGTTCGAAATCATCAGTGAGGAGATGATCGATCATTGAAATAAAGCAGTACAAGCGCTCCCATCTCTCAAAGACATATAGGAGTAAACCAGCAATGGACCCTGAAGAAAGTACTATGAGCGATGAATTAGACCTTTGTATCATCGAGGCTGAATCACAGATAACCCTAGTGGAAGAATCGGAGATTTTTCCCATAGACCCTCTAGATCCCACCAAAGAATTGCAAGTTGAAATGGATCTACCACTTAAGGCAAAAAAGAAACTTAGAGGCCTCTTATGCAAGAATCTGGATATCATTGCATGGAAGCATGGGGATATGGTTGGGATCGACCCGAACGTGAGCTGCCAACACTTAAAAATTGATCTTAAGTATGTCCCACATAGGCAAGAGAGAAGAGCTTCAACCTTGAGAGGTATGAGGAAGTGAAGGGAAAAGTGGAGAAACTGATAACCAATGACTTCATTAGATAAGCCATGTATCCAAAGTAGATTTTCAATCTGGTGTTTGTAAAAAAAGCACAATAGCTAGTGGAGGGTCTTTCTTAGTCTTAGCCAAGCTTGCCTAAAAGATAGTTTTCCACTTCCGAAGAAAGATCAACTTGTGGATTCCACTGTGGGGCAAGAGTTATTAAGCTTTACATATGCCTATTATAATCAGATCCCCATGTATCATAAACGAATGATGAGAACATCTCATTTATCATCGATAAAGGCATCTATTGTTATAAAGTGATGTCATTTGAGCTGGAAAATGCCGGAGTAACCTATTAGAGGCTTGTTAACAAAATGTTTGTTGCTACTACTATTGTATTGCTACCTAATAGGGACATTTCTTGTAGATTGAATGACTTTAGACCCATCAGTTCATGCACAGTGTTCAATACGCTTATTACTAAACTTTTGAATACACGATTTAGTATACTACCACCACGCATTATCTCTCCTCCACAGAGTAGATTTATCCCTGGCCACCTGATTAGAGATAATGTATTATTAGTTCTGGAGCTTCTCTATAATTCGGTTGCTAAAGTGCGAGGGGGTAACATTATGCTGAATCTAGTCATGGCTAAAGTATACAATCGCATGGACTAGGGCTTCATTTATTATGTATTTGAGGTATTTGTATTTGATCAGACCTGGATCGACATGATCAACGAGTGCATTTCGGAGTTTCGTTTTTCTGTACTCCTAAATGGCCGCTCATGTGGTTTTTTCCCTCCTCACGAGGGCTCATACAGGGTGATCCCATTTTGCCAACATTGTTCATCATAGCTACAAATTATTTTCCACGCATGCTCACTCAGGTATTTCAAAAGTATCCCGGTATGTGCTATTGGCATGGAGGTAGTACTCTTGTCTCACACCTTTCATTTGCTGATGATACGATCATATTCACCAAAAGCCAGGAACAATCTATCACGAGGGTTCTTGATTGTCTGGAACATTACGAGGTCTGGTCAAATGTTGAAATAAGGGACAAGAGCGGATTTATTCTACCCGGATGAGCATCTATTAGTCAGATCAGACAGTCATCACTGGCGGTACCCTTTATAGTTTTTGATGTGATTTTGCAGTTCTTGTACTTGTATGCCTGCATTTCGTCTCTCTGTCTAGCTCTCTCGGTTGTTTTTTCAATTTTTTGATTTGGGCTCTTCATTATTGGATTAAAATTGATCATACACGTGCAGTTGAAACTAGGTTTTGGCATTAAACTCTTGAGGATCAAAAAAATTTACAATGAACTGCTTAGCCTACTGTCAAACCTTTCTCTTTATCACATTTCTGCAGCTGCTGAATAAATTTGCATTTTTTGGTCTATTATTTGGCTTAATAAAATGTTCTAAAGCACCACTGTTCTTATCTCAGGCTGATCCATACTTTATCCAAGTGAGGCCTGCTGAAAAAAGTAGAATGCGGACGCAGTAGGCTCGGACTCTTTTACATGTCTAAGAAAGATAACGATGTCTGGAATTCCGAATTTTCATGTTCTGAAGATGATAGTTACTAACTAGCATTCTCCGAATTCCCTCGTGTTACAAAGAGATTGCATTTTCCGTACTCTTATTAATGAAATGCCAAATGTTAGAGTTTGAAATTCCTTCAACGACTGCTTAGTTCGTGTATTAGCTATCACAGCATTGTAGTCATTAATATCTTATTACTAGTTATGTTCGTCTGATTTGTAGCCCATTGCTTGCAAGTATACAAATATCATGAAATAAAATGCAGTGCATATTGGTGCGATACTAACACAGAACAAAACATTGGACTTCTAATTTTGTTTCAATCTTATCCACTCCAGCCTATTAAACATATAACGAAATATGAACGCATATTCGTGATGGCTAATTGTTGTGCAGATTTAACATGTAGGGCATTTTAATGTGTTACGGGAAAACACTAAGCAATATTTTCTAATCCATCCGATCAAAAGTTATATGCATACATTTCACACAAGTTTCTAGGGGGGCCCCAACTTGTCCCGGTCATTGACCTGGGACAAGGGGCTTGATCCCTTGCTATTTGCTAGCAAGAGTTTGATGTAATGAGCTGTCAAAATGTTGCTGGAAGACAGCCAAGGAGACAAGGATATGATGAAAGCAGATTGAAAAACTGGCACCACTAAATCATAAGATTTTGTAAGCTGCCAATCATACTTCACAGCAATAAAATGCACTAAAATTGAAAAGAAGAGATACTGTAAACATATATAAGAGTTTCAATCCATTTAACCAACAGTTTGGAATATTATTTCAGTAGAAACAATGAAATTTGGTTCGATCTTGATCACAATGACAGATTGGAGACACAGTTGAAACCCATATTTGACGTTTTCTTGAACTGGAACTGGAACTGGAAAACATCATTTCTTAAGATGAGGAAAACAAGCATACACATCAGCTTTCGGGTGCTTTGCTTCAGCATGTTCCCTGCATTTCACCTCAGAAGTAGTGCAGATAAATGTCTGCATGCACACCTTGCACTGCATTTCGTAACCACTAAGCATTAAAAATGATAATAAAAGCAATAGTGTACCAGCATGCATCAAAAAAATTAAACAAAAGATGACTTCTGCTACTTTAGAGGGAAAAGTGTGCATCATACTGGTAAATTCCTACTTATAGCTGTTGTAGATGAACAATCTCATCTTCTATTGCCTGAGAGTCTTCCCTGGGGAAGGGGTAAGGGTTCAGAAAGAAGGATGCCTTGAAGAGCTAGGACTTGTTCCACCGTGGAAATTTACTGTATGGGTCGACTTGGAAAGTGTACAAACACGTGATTTGGACTATCAACATATTGTAAAAGTAGATTTCCTTACTTAGTAGCTTTGGAATTTGAATTATAGAGGAGAAAATAAGATGCTCGAATACAGAACTCTATAGCTTGCTGTTAAAAAGCTTAGTGAGATAGAGTACAGCACAAAATCAGAGAGATGGATCAATATTTAAGAAGTGAAAATCAAGCACATATTAAAAACATGAAATGAAGAGACGGAGGACTGTGGGGAGATATAAACATAGTTTCATACATTTGACAAATGCAGAATCATCAAAAATCGTGTGCAATTATGTTCATAAACAAAGGATTGAATGAACATCTTGGGGGTTCATTTAAAATAAAACTACCTTGAAGCTTGCTCTGTTTAGATCCTTAAGACGAACTAGTTAAAAATAGCTTTCTATGTTAAAGCACTCTTTTTTGGGGGGACAGGTCAAGTTTAGAGTCAACTTAAATCACTCCACCACTTCAAAAAATAAAGGTCTTCAATTTTCAATTTCCATAAATGAACTTGAAACCATAAATTTTCAATACAAAAGGTTTTTCAACTTTACAATGCAGCTAAATTTAAGCAAATTATAGGTATTTTTCACTCTGTCCCCTAAAATCTAAATCTATTTCCGAAAACCCATAGCTATTCTCCTGTGAAAAGAAGCTGCAGGGTTTCACAAATAAGAAAATGTTGAGAAAGTTTCAGACACTCTAATCTACTAATGAACAGGGTTTTCCAAAGAAAATATAAAAAGAAGGCCTCTTTGTTTCCAATACAAGAGGTGGTTTTTAATTTCTCGTTGGAATAACAAGCTTGGAAAAATCTACTTTAATTAAGCCAAACAATTAAAATAATGAAGGGAAAATCACTGCAAGTTTCTTATACAGAATACTCCAAAAATTTATTCTTATTCAAAATATCAACAAAAAAATCCCTAAATAATCAGACAGATAAAATATAAATTATTCAAAATATCAACAAAAAAAACCCTAAATAATCTCAACCTGTATCGACATGGCCTTCTTGTTAGATTCAAGCTGACTTCCTGCGTAAAAAAATACATCCTCTTCATCAGATCAAACACGATTCAAATAAATAAATTCCCTATTTGATCTCAAATTTATGGAACCAAAAAAAAATTACATACCCTTTCCGGCAGCCTTCATCTTTTCCAAATTCTTTTCACGAGCCATCTTGGATTTCTGCGCATTACCTCCACCCATGGCTTCAGATTTGCTTCTTTCGATCTCCCAGAAAATTCGAAAACAGTCACTTATTTTCTTAATTTTCTTCAACCACGAGATAGGTTGGCAAGGAATTAATGAGAAACTGAAGAAAGTTACAAGAAATTTCAAGGTTTTAATGATGGGGTGGGTGTATCTGTTACTTGTCTTTATCCCAATAATTAATGGCACTATAAAATTGAGAAACGTAAATATTACAAACCAAATTTTTCTAGGTCCAGAGGTGTTTGACGTGGATTAAGTGGAAATTAAACATAACCCTACTTTTCAAAATCAAAATTCTAAAATCAGATGAGGTTTAGGTTTTCAAAAATCGTATGTGTGTGTGTATATATATATATATATATATTTGTTTTTTATATTTAATTAAATATTAATTATAAAATTTTCATCTCAAATCAAACCTAGAATTTATTTCTTTCTCTCTCCCCGTTCGTTTCTCTCCCCTCCATATCTGTCTTCTCTCTTCTCCCTCACCAGCGACGACGATGCTTGTAACACCACCACCAATTCCAGGTTTGATTTTAATGTAGAAACGGAAAGCTGGGGCTGCGGATTCCTTACCTTGTCGAAATCGTTGTTTCTGTGGTGAAGAGCAATGCGATGACCCAATGAATTTCGTTACCGATCAGTTCGAGACCCGCGAAGTCCATGTTCTGAATGATCAAATCTTTGATTTTGATTTAGGTTCGGAGGATCTGGGATGGAATTTGGGTTCGGTCCGAGTTTTGGGTCCGATATAGACCTTTCTGCAATTGTAACTAGCAACGACGCGGCTCGTAACACCTCCCATATCTGTCGTCGATGTCTTCCTTTCTATCTTTTCTATTTTTTTTTTTATTTTTTTATTTTTGAGTGGTGCAGTGGAGTTCTTCAGTGCGACGGAGGTGGTGCGATGGTTGTGTTGCTGTGGGTGCAGGTGCTGTGTTGTGTGCGTGCGGGTGCGATTGTGCGGTTAGGTGATTGGTGGTGGTGATGGTGATGGTGATGGTTGTTTGTGCGGTTGCGGGTGGTGGAGGTGGGCGATCTGTAGGTATGTGTGCTTATCTCTGTATGTTCTGTGATGTTTTGGAGGTGGTGGGAGGGGAGATCACTAGTGGTGCAGTGAAGGTGGAGGTGTGTGTTGTTGTGTAGTGGTTGTGGTTGACGACGATGTTATGTACGCTATCGTGACGGTGGACGTGGGTGGGATGAGATGGGCGTGGGTGTCTGCGACCAATTATTTGATTGATGGTGACCAATAATTGGTTAATTTTTGACAAATTAATAATGTGTCACCTAAAAATTGTGACTGTGACTCACAATTTATTAAGTTATAATCGAGTTGTGACCAATAAAAATTTTGATTTTGTGATTGATAAAAATATGTGACCTACAAGAAATAATTTGTGATATATAAAATTATTGACGAAAAAAGAATGTGTGATAGAAAAATTGTTAATTTGTGACGGTCTATAAGTCGTGACTTATAATATTTGTGATTTGTGACCGATAAAAAAATTGTGACGTACAAATATTTTGTTTGTGGCCGATGAATAAATTGTGACCTATAAGGTTTTGAATTGACCTTAAAATGGTTGTGACCAATAAATTTTTTGATTCATGACTGATTTGCAATGAATGAATTGTTAAGGTCATAGTTCATTGATCACAGGTTTGAGTTCATAAGGCAATCATTTTTTATAGGTCACAAATCAATATAAACGGGTAGCAGATCAATATTAACATGTCACATGTTGTTGTGTAGAGTCACGGTTCAAGTTTACAGGTCGTATTTCATATCACTAGTCACAAGCAACAATCAAGAGATTAAAAATCATGTCAAGTGTACAAAAAATATAGCGAAGTTGTCGCCAGAATATTCGTCGGAGTTGGAACAATTGTCGAAATCGGAGCAATCGTCAGAATAAACCGGTGCCGGAACATCACCGGAATAGTTGCCGAAATTAGAGTAGTCGTTGAAACATCACCGGAATTGGAATAGTCGTCGAAACGATAGTCGGAATAGTCGCCAGAATCAGAGCAGTCGTCGAAACGATCGCCGGAGCGGTATGAGTGGTGGAGGTGTGGTGGGTTAATTATATTATATTAGAAATTTGAAAGTTATTTTCTTATTTTTGAAATAGTATATAGTAAAAATTTGATAAATGAACCGTGGATTAAAATTAGATTTTTAGTGGATTGTGATAGAAGTTTTTGAATTTGTAGTTGAAAAGATGTGAGACCCATACAAGATGTGGTTGATATTAATTGTTTGACTTTAACTTAGATTAAAATCAAATTTTAATCCGACTCAAATATGCCCCTAAACTATCTTTTACTTTATAGGGCTAGTCATTCGATGATTGAAAGTTTTGTGAAAGAAGGAAAGAATTTCATGTTGGGTAAGGGATCATTTGGTATGAATGTTGTTTATGCTTTTTTTTTTTGTAGAAATTTATTTGAAGGAAATTATCTTAATTTCTGTTTGAAAACTAAATTTTAAAAACACTTCATATTTTGAAAAGTACTTTTAGAGGAGGTCGCATTTAATCAGCTTTCTCTAAAAATTATTATAACTACAAAAAGCACTTTCATAATAGCCAATCGGATCCAAAAACAGTTGTTTGACCTCAAAAGCTCATTTTAGCTTTCCATGAACTAAATTATGTTATGTGTACAAACTAGGTAGACAAACTTGGATTACAAACTCTGTGTTGACAACATGTAGGCCAATCATTTCAAAAGTAATTTTTGAAATCAATGATCTAAACATTGCCAACACTTATTTTGTAAAC
>CAIGRH010004848.1:0-17936 GCA_903798295.1 Fraxinus nigra | reverse complement strand
TTGTTGTTTTGTGTTTTTTTTTTTTTGTTTTGTTTTTTTTTTTTTTTGTGTGGTTGTTTTTTGAAAAACATATCATTTCTCTTCATTTTTGGAATAAGCCTTTGTGTACTATTCCTTCTTGTTTCTTTCTACGTTGAACTTCTGTTTGTATAAAAGAAATGAACACCGTTGAGGCTACTTCTAGCCAAACAACTAATGGTATGAACCATGTAGTTGCGCCTTTGGCTAGACCTATATCAAGCTCTCATATCCTACATGGGGAAAATCAAAAAAGTTTGAAAGCGTGGTCTTCAAAAAATGGGAACAAAAAATGTTCTATCTTATTATTTTGAATTTGACAAAGTTCTTAAAAGAGACTGCTCCTACGAAACAAGAAGAAAATAATCGTAAGTCAATTATTGCATTGGATGAATGGAAGCATTCGGATTTCCTTTACAAAAATTATATCCTAAATTGATTGGACAATACACTTTATGGAATACATAGTTCGATGGACTCGACCAATTATCTATAGGATTCATTGGAGAAGAAGAACAAATCGAAGATGTCGAAACAAAGAAGTTCATTAGAGAAGTCTTTGGATTACAAAATGGCAGGCTTCAAAATCATGATAAGTCAAGTATAAGAACTTCAAGTGTCAAAGTACAGGAATTTCAAGTTCTACTTCACATATACATGCAGAAAAGATGAAATTAAGTGAATTCTTCCAAGTTGCAACCATCATTAAAAAACTCCATCCAATGTGGAGAGATTTCAAAAACTATCTCAAGCATAAATGCAAGGAGATGAACTTAGAGGAATTGATAGTCCGTTTAAAGATTGAGGAAGACAATAGAGACACCGAAAGAAAATCTATTATTCAACTTGGAGCAAATTTTATTGAAACTGGTTCGAAGATAGTCAACAAGAAGCATAAGATCTCTGGTGATGCGCCAAGAAGAGACAACTCCAAGAATGCCAATAAGTTAAGGCAACTACTATAATTATGGAAAAGTCGAAAATCGTTCAAAAGAATGTCGAAAGCCGAAGAAAACTACACGAGTAAATGTGGTTGAAAAAGACTCCATTTCTAAAGGGGTTCAAGAGATAAGTATGTCTGCAATTGTTTCTGAATACAACACGGTTGGTAATCTAAGGGATTGGTGGGTCGACACAGGTGCTACCCACCATTTTTGTGTAGATAAGACCATGTTTTCAAACTATCATGAATTGAAAGGAGAACAATTGTTCATGGGGAACTTTGCAAGTTAGAAGATTGAAGGACTTAGAAAGATGACAATTGAAAATGACTTTCGACAAATAACTAGTCATCAACAATATCTTCCATGTGTCGACATTCATAAGAACTTGGTTTCGGGGTCTCTACTTACCAAGAACGGTTTTAAACTTGTATTTGTATCGGACAAGTTCTTATTTACCAAAAATAATAAGTATGTTGGTAAGGGTTATCTTAGTGAATGAATGTTCAAAATGAATATCCTTACAATTGTACCCAAAGGCATTATGAATAAATTTTTTAATTATATTTATATGCTTGAATTGTCTTATTTATAGCATAGTCGATTAGGACACGTTAATTACAAATCTATGCACAAACTTATGAATTAAAGTTTAATTCTGACACTTAAATTGATTTTAATCATAGATGCGAAGTATGTATTGAAGCAAAGTTGGTCAAAACACTTTTTCACTCATTTAAATGAATACAACACCTTTAAAATTAATACATAGTGATATATGTGGTTTGAAATTCGTTCAAACTAAATGTAGTAAGTAATACTTTATCTTTCATTGATAATTGTACAAATTATTATTATGTCTTTCTACTACGAAGTTGAGAATCAACTTGGTAAACAAATAAAAAAATATTATTAGCGATGGATGTGGTAAATACATGGCACTGTTTGAAGAATATTGTTTCAAGTATAGAATCATTCATCAAATAACGGCACATTACTCACCCCAATCGAATTGTATTGCTGAACACAAAAATCGAACTCTTAAAGAGATGATGAACAGTTAATAAGTTCAAGTCTACCCCAGAACTTGTGGAAGGAAGCTATTTTTCAACAAATAGCATTCTTAACAAGATACTCCTTAAGAAAATGGAAGAAACTCTATATGAATTATGTAAATGTCATCCTCCTTCCTACCAACACATGAAAGTGTGGGGGTGTTGGGCTAAAATTGAAGTACCTAAATCTAAACAAGTGAAATAGGTCACAAAACGATTGATCACATATTTATTAGATACGCCAATAACATTAGTGTATATCTTTTCCTTGTACATAAATTTGAAATTCAAGATGTACATCAAAGAACCATGGTTGAATTGAGAAATGCATCACTCTTCCAGAATGTTTTTCCATATAAAGACAAGGAAAATGTAAGTTCAAATAAAAGAGTTTATGGTACTATAAATGACACTTCAAATGAGGAAGAACCAAAGCGTAGAAAAAGGGTTGGAACATCTACTTCGTTTGGCCGAGATTTCCTAACATATATGGTAGAAAATGATTCAAAGACTTTTAATAAAACAATATCTACACATGAAGCACCGCATTAGAAATAAACTATTAATAGTGAGATAGATTCTATAATGCAAGATCATACTTGGGAGTTGGTTGATTTACCTCCCAAAAATAAGTCTTTAGGGTGTAAATGAATTTTCAAAAAGAAACTAAAATTGGATGGGTCCATTGACAATATAAGGCTAGATTAGTTGCTAAGAGATATAGACAAAATGAAAGACTTGACTTCTTTGATACATACTCATCCATGATTAGAATCACTTCGATAAGATTGTTAATTGCAATTCCATCATTACATAACCTTGAAATGCATCAAATAGATGTAAAGACAACATTCTTAAATGGTGTGTTAGAAGATGAGATATGCATGGAACAACCCGAATGGTTCATCTCTCCTAATCACAAATAAAATGTTTGTAAACTAGTTAAGTTCTTGTATGGATTGAAACAAGCTCCTAGACAATGACACCAAAAGTTTGACAAAATAATGTTGTCTAATGGAGTTAAGATAAACGAGTGTAAGAAGTGTGTATACATAAAATATATACTGAAAGCCTATGTGATTGTATGTCTATATGTAGACGACATGTTGATAATAGACAATAATCATGAAATGATGTTAAACGCAAAGAGAGTGTTAATGAAACATTTTGATATGAAAGACTTCGATATAGCTGATGTGATATTAAGAATTAAGATCTCTAAAATATCAGAAAAATTTATATTTTTCCAATCTCACTACATTGAGAGTATACTTAAAGGGTATAATGTATTTGAGGAAAGTCCTATGAAAACAAGTGAATGTGTATCACAACTAAAGCATTCACAAGTTATTAGGCAGTCTAATGTATATTACAAACTGCACTTGACTGGACATAGCATTTGCTGTAAATAAACTTAATAGATTCACAAGTAATCCAATACATGATCATTGGCAGGCAACAATGGTTCTTAGGTACTTGAAGTATACCTGAACCTATGTATTACACTTCACAAAATATTCGCGGTATTGGAAAGATATTGTGATACGAATTGGATATCCAATATGAATGATTCTAAGTTTACTAGTGCTTATGTATTTACCATTGGAGGTGCTTTTCATGGAAGACGACAAAGCAAAGGTGTATAATCTGATCAATGATAGAATCAAAGTTAATTGCTTTGGACAAAGTTGGAGAAGAAGCAAAATGACTTTGTAATTTCTTGGAATATATTCCATGTTGGCCTAAGTCGATACCTACAATAGGTTACATAGTGAGTTAATCGGCTATTGGAAGGCCCCAAAACAACATGTATAATGGTAAGTTTAGACATATACGTCATAGACACAATACCATTAAGTAACTGAGCTGTAATGATATCATCTCCATATATTATGTGAAGTCTAATGAGAACAATGCAGATCCACTTACGAAAGGTTTACAGAGAAATCAAGTATGTAGCATATCGAAAGGAATGGGACTAAAGTCTACTACGTAAAAAAATCTTTGTAATGGTGACCCTACCTTGTTGACTGAAGGTCCTTGGCTCTTGGCTCAAATAGATAACTAAGTTATGAGAATTCAATGAAGAACTTGAAAAAATATTTGCTAAGTCGTTACTATGATAATTAAAGTGTTTTCTGCAGAATGTTAAAGATTAAGATATGCTTCATTTCTTGATTTAGTCAAGTGAAGTATGACATAATACTCTTAATAGGTTAAGTGTGTGGTGGAGCAGCCTTAACGAAAATTGTCCAAAACTGATATTTTCTAACACTTGTGAAACCTAAGAGTGGTTCAGGCCAAAATGAACTAAATCATGAGAACCATGAACGATTTAAGAAAGACACATGTGTGAGTATTATTCTCTTGATTTACACTAACGGCTGAATGATTCAAGACATAATGTTTACCAATCAGCCAAGTAAATTCGATAATATTTCTCTAAGAAATGTTCAAAGCCAGAAGTTACATTATCTGATGCAATGCTTTTCTGCTCTCTCTACAATGCATCATATTTTTGCATAGCACGAACATATTCGAATTTTCATTCATGTAGAGGATTGTTGGAATTTGGTTTAAAAATTGAAAAATTCGGTTAAATATAAAAACTTGGAAAGTGACTTGGTGTCAACTTCAACCAAATATCCAGACTTGATCCGATAGACAAATTATAAAAATAAATAGACTTACTTGATTCGATATAAAAATAAAAAAAGTAGATATTCATAATAAACTTGAAATCTTAAAACCAAATCCAGAAGAATGAGAAATTGCGGTCCAAAATTGGGAAAAAAATGAGAAAATGAGGGAAAAAAATCATATAGCACTGCCGCTCGAGCGGCAGGCTAGTACCTAGCTAGCGGTGAAGTTGTCGTTCGAGTGAAAGGCAGGCGAAATGTTTCTATTGAACACGTGTCATTAGTGCTTGAACGAGAGGCTAGCGACAACAAGGGATGCTCCCCTTCGTAAAAGTTGCTAAGTTTTGGAGTGTATATCTTCCTTTACAATCTCTCATCTTCTATAAATATGATCATTTGAACGTCCATTATACATCCTATATCATTTGCAATGAGCATTATATCAAAATCTCTTGCAAAAATTCTCCAAAAATTATTTCAAAATTATTTTCTTGTAGAGAGAAGAAAAATTATTCGATTTCGTTGTTGCTTGTGGTTTGAAGTGTTTCTACCACAAGTTGTACTTGTTGTATATTAGGAAATAAGTACCGTAGTCCATTAGCACTGTTATATGACAATTTTGTTTTAAAGAAAAAATGTTAATTACTTAACTCGAATTTCTTTTCTTCACTTTCTTTTCATTCACTTTCTTTCTATTTTACATATAGTCTAATTACACTCATTTAAATTAAACTTATCCATTACTTTGTCAATTAAACAAACAGCCATTTCACTACACAAATTCAACAACACTTCAGTACACAAATTCTCCAACAATTCATAGGAGCTAGACTTCAATTTCTGGCTACCTAGCACCCCATCGGGAGAAAATCCATGTGCATTATAGGTTTTTGGAATTAGCCTTTTGGCCTATATGTGGGAATTGGGTGCGATTTGGAAACTAATTTTCAGCAAAGTAGTTATTTTCTCTTCATACTTATCTATGCGACTATCTATGTATACGAACAAAATAGATAACGATTTGGCAAAGGTTGTGACCTGTAATATGACTGTCTATGTGACTATGAAATGACATGCTAAAATTTGTGACCTTCATTGTGTAATCTCCTATAATTTATGTAAATGCTATTTGTGACCTTCATATATTTGTCCACATCACTATTTGTGTATATTTATAACCTCCATTGTCTATAAAATTAAAAAATATGACATGTTTATCTTTATGATTTCGTTCTCCCTCTTACCTAATTATGAATACAAAAAAAATGGATTGACTTTGGCTCTTGGCTCGTGCTCAATAGCAAGTCAAATGTGATTGGAAAATGATTAAGGACGTGTTTGATAGATATTAAAATTGAAATATTAGCCGTTATTGTTGACTTTTATTAGACGAGTGAGATCAAATAACGACTATATTTTCAATTTTAATTGGATTTTATGTACGACTGAACAAGCCCTAAATGTGACATCTATCTCTTCCTCGTTGGTTTGACGGTGAAAATTATGATGCGAATAGAATTGAATACAAAATCTGATGAATTAATGTAAGTTTGGAAAAATTATAATTGAAGTATTTGATTGTTTGGTGTAGTTAGGATTTCAATGACGAGATGATTTCGGTGAAAATGTAAGAACACAGAGATATATTGCTATATAAAAGCGCAGTGGAGAAGATGAAATGGTTAAAAAGTGAATATGAATGATAATAGTAGAGAAATTCTAAACATGAAGGATGATCTTTCGTTCTCTACATCATCCTAAAGCTTTACAGGTATGTTAGTAAACATTAGAGGAATTTAAATTTAAAAATTAGATTTCAAATAATTTTATCCCATTTATTCGGATTCATGAAAATACTCTATCCCAGTTTGGTAGGGATTAAAATTAAATTTTTAATCAAGTTTAATAAAAATTAATGAAATGTGTGGTTAAGAAATTAACAATAATTTAGAACTACATTTGGATTTTAATCCAAACAAACATGAGCAACATAAAAATTAATAATAAACTTAAATTACTCAATTCTTACAATAAATACCGGCTTTTTGAAAAATAAATATATGACCTTGCCTGTGAGATTATAGTGATAACAAAAAAATTCGTTAAACCCAATACCCGTGAAACCCTGTCCCAAACGGTGTGGCGATTACCCGCTTAATCGGGTATTCGTGTCTAGGATAGGACGGGTACGGGTATGGGTAACAAGTACCCCGCCCTTTTTTTATTAATGAATTCAATACTTTAAATGAATTATTTTAATAGAAAATGACAATTAAGATTATCTAAGAAATATGACAAATAATAAAAGTTTTAGTCATTGTTTGTCAACTATTAATCTAAAACTATGTTTGTTACAGTAAGATTCTTCACCACACATTCACCCAATAAAATATTCTACACACAAATCAATAAATTTACTTTAAATTTCAACCACACATTCTCTATAAAATACTATTCAAAACTACATTCTTCTCCCAATAATGGGAGACAAACAAGCTCTTAGTTTATCTAATATATTTGAATAATTTAAATTTTAAAAATAAATAAATATATATATTACTGTCTCACTTTAATGAATATGAGCAATAAAATGAATTATCAAAAATTAAAATAAAATAAAAATATTAAACATGTAGTAAACGGGGACAAGGGTCCATCCCCGACCCGTCTCGACTTAAACGGTCACGATGCGAGTACAGGGTAGAAAGTTACCCGACGAGACAGGGAAGGTTATTCTGACCCGTCTCGTTGTCATCCTTACGTGAAAATGAAACTTTTCTTTTGCATGGCCTATGGATGGGCTTCACTTAATTGGGCCTTGATAGTATCTTTTCTTTATTTAATTTGCTTTTAAAGTCTACTACAAAATTAATACATCAAGTAGATGTAACATTAAATCAACCACCAGATATCAACACACATCATAACCATAGCTAATTATTATATCTTATTCATCATCTAAATATTTGCATAACTCAGATTGATATTAGAAAACAATACTTTCATATTTTCATAATTTAAATAAAACATTAAGATTTAGGACCTACTTGACGAAGCTTTTGTTTTTGCTTCCGTTATTCTTGTAGAAAGGCTTTCTAGAAATGCTATTTTAGGTAATTTACTTTATAAGTTCTTTTAGTCAAATAAAATATTTCTAAAAAATTATACAAGCAATTTCAAAAAAAAATTAGTCATTAAATGCAGTTTTGTCGTCGTTATTAATCCCAGATCAATTTCCAATATTAATAATATCCCGAAAAGACTAGCATGATTTTCTAACAAATCGTGGTAGAGTAAAGACATGAAAAAACTTTTATATGATCCGATTATTTACAAGTATATATCATCCGATGTTTTATCGAATATAGTTACGTGTTAAGCATGTTTGAGAGTCGTCAATAATATATTTAAATTATAAATAAGTAGTGAATAAGTGGGTGATATTCGTAATTTTACAAAATGTTTGTATCAAAAGTGATTTGCCGATTATAAAAAGGTGTGAAACCGAGGCTAAGTTTGAAGACGGCCTTTAGAAAAAAGTACATGTGGCGAAATGAGTAATTTTTGTTTATTTTTAAGGTTAGCCAACTCTTTTTGAAAAAAAAAAAAAAATAAAAAAAAAACAACTTACAACCTTGTACTATACGGCGCAAGACACCTAAAAGTAAGTAACATGTAGACGATAAATAGAAAGAAGAATGTAGAGGAAAATAAATGGAAGACCATTTCAAAGCGTTCTTTCTCGCGAAAGCCTCGACAGTTTGTTGTCTGTTGGTTGTTGGTTGGTTGGTTGGTTGAAAAATCCCATAATTCTCTGTGATAAAAAATTACCGAATTTTTGCGTCTGATTATTTTTAGTGTGAGAAAATCATAGTGAGAATCAGACGGACGGCAGATGGAGAAGGCGATGCCAGTAGATGGCGGAGATAGTAGCGGCATTGTAATAACGGTGGTCGGTGGTGTTATTCTAATTCTTATGCTGCTCTTAATTATAATTCTCATCCTCATCGCCTGTAAATTCAAACCATGGCGCCGCTTCCTCTTCTCCTCCTCCACATCCGCTGCCGCCAAATTCAGCCACCCCTCCTCGATCAAGGTCCAACCCATGCCTTTTTTTGCGATCTGGTGATTGTGATCACTTTGTTTATCTGTAATTGATTTGAAAATCCTTTAAATTAAGTGCTCATTTCTTGATGACTATGAGTTTTAAGCCATTTGTTTGATGATTAGTTGTTAATTGATAAGTTCTCCCTTTTTGTTTTTCATTTGTGTTTGATTTTTTTCCCTTTTTTTTAGTGTCATATAAATTTTCTTTCCTTTTATTTTCCTGATAAATTCGACTCTACAATTGATTAGGTAAACAGTTTTTACCGGAAAATATCAAGAAATGAATTGGATTAGAATAAGTTCGATGTTTGAGGGGACTTATACTCATGGGGGCTTTGAAGGATTTTTATCTAGTAGTTTCTCTTTTGGTTTAAATTGTAAAATACTTAAGGGTTTTCTAAACGTATGTAATGACAGAGAACTCATTATAGCTAAGCTGCTACCAATTAAAATGTTGGTTTTATGTTTGCATAGTTTGTCTGTATTGTTGTGTTCCTTTTTTCAACCCAATAATCTGTTTTTCCTTTTGGTGGGAATTGTTCTGTCTACTGTTTAGTGCATCAACCTTTCGCTTTGATTCTGAAAAACCGAGCATATCAATCTAGTTATGTGACTTCTTGTTAAATGGTGTGATTAAAGGAGGATAACGTACAGACGGCCTGCTTGCACTGTCAATTTTTTTCCGTTGGTTTATAAGCTCCCAATTTCTGTTAAGACCCTTTTTGTTTAGTATGTGCTAGTTCTTCTTTGGCATGCTAGTTAGGACTAAAAGTACCGTGCACGTGATTTTAGCTTATTTTTCTTCTGCAATTTTAAAAGACGAATGACTTTTTCTCAATCTTCCGAACCATTTTGGCAATTTAGTATCTTTTGGCATAATTGCCAACCTACTTTTCTTCCCCAGCTTGTTTTGGTAAAGCTTCCCCTTTTCTCAAAATGCTAGTTGTAGATGGATTAAAATATGATTTTTTACATAATATGAAAGCACAAAATTTAAGAGTTTTGGGGATTGATAATGACGGTGTTCTGATGGATTTTTGTTATAGTGCCCTTTTGGTGTTAGATTATCTAGGGCTTTGTGAGTCAAATGGATCTGTAAGTTCTCAAAGTCCGTTTATCATTTTTGTTTGTGTAGTTCATTTGTGATGTGCGTTTCGTTTTTAACTGAACACGTGTTTCTCTTTAGAATCAAATGTTACTTTCACTAGTTTTCTATCGTTTGATTAAGGTATTAGTCTCCTGTTCTGATAGTTAATAATGGAATCTTCTTGAGGATTTTTAGCCATGAATGCAAATGGAAACTGATAAACTGAAATAGTTTGGAGACCAACCTCTTATTTTTTGTTTGAATACCTTTGCATTTTGTTTCACTATATAGCAAAAGCTATTTTAATCGGGTCTTCTCTTGACAACGCTTTTGTTGAAGGAAAGGATTATGACAACCCTCTTCGTGCGTTGATGGGTATGATTATGCTAGTATTCATCATAATTATCAACGGAGATTATGCTGTGATCCTGAGTAGTTGATGAAATCTTTGTAAGAATATATTCTTTCAGGAAAAGATGGAGATTTTTCATATGTTGTAGAGTTGTGAAAGTTCTTCATATGGTGTAGAGTTGCGGAAGTTCTCTTGCTTCTTTTTTTGCCTATAGTACCTTCATATTATAAAAGTTGACATTATTGAGTTTCTTATAAAATCATCATTTAATGTTGATTGTCAAGTAAATAGAATTGCCTATGGTTTGAGTCTGAAGTTGAGCTCATTCCCTGCTATCATAATTGATGATCACTTTTGGTCTTCGCTTGTGCTATTTTTTCTTTCCTCACGCATCCTCTTTACGCTGTTATTTGCATAGGTTGATGACATAGAGAGGCCTCTTATTTCAGAAGAGTATGACGTAGTTGAAAGCCAGATCTGTGAGTCCACTAGTTACTCCATTGAGGGGGGTGGCCGTCAAACTCATGCAGGATTTATACCACCCCATTCTAATAGAGTAACACATAAACAAAGGCTCCCGTCGACGTCTCCCCAGCTGACACATAGTACTTAACAGATCCCATTTTCCTTGATGATTTATGATTTTTGTGTAAATTTAATTTGCATCTGACTCTTTAGGAAATATGAAATCTTACTCTTTGCTTGGTCCAGGTGATAGCTTTATTCTTGACATTTCAAATACTTCTGAGGATTCTTTTGTTAGTCAGACGCTCAAGCCTCCACCTGCACCAAGTAAGTTAGCCGAAGAGCAGACATATGATGAGCAAGATGTTAAGTATAGCCCAAAACATGTAGATGAGGACATTTCCAGAGAGTTCATTCCAAAATATACTGCAAATAAGAGTAATTTTCTTCTGCACAGTTATACGAGCTGTAATTTTCTTTGCATCTTTTGTTGGCAAATTTGTAAAACATGTCATCATATTTTTCTTTTGGAAGTGCAGGAAGCATTCTCATGCTGGAGGTAATCTCAGGACCTTCACGTGGTCTTCTTTATTCCATACAAACAACGAATACATCCAAGCTTCCTGTGACTATTGGAAGAGTTTCGCCTGGTGACATATTGTTGAAGGACTCAGAGGTCTCAGGCAAGCATGCAATGATAAATTGGAATGTAAACGTAAGCTTAGAACTTAAATATAGTATGTAGTGAATTATGCTCTCTGCTTCATGTTATTAACTTCCTATTGTTTCAGAAGTTGAACTGGGAACTGGTTGACATGGGTAGCTTGAATGGTACGCTCTTGAATTCCCAGGCAGTGCACCATCCTCAATCTGGAAGCAGACATTGGGGCAATCCAGTTGAGCTCTCAAGTGGAGATATAATAACTTTTGGTACAACTTCAAAGATTCTTGTAAGTACACGTTCCTTTTTTAGCTGTGATTTTATTAGTGTTCTGCCATCGAACGATGTATTTTCCATGGCCTTTGCACTTTTCAAAAAACATTAGGCCCCTATTTGACGCACATTCTTTCAAAACTCATTATCAACCACACATTTTTTAGTAAAATAATATTTTTCATCACATCAATAACTTTTCCTTACTTTTTAATCACATATTTATCATCATATCACTATTTAAAATACATTATTTCTTCAATAATATCCATCAAACACACCCCAGATGTACATTACCTTATTGGTTAGTCACAGTCGTCATGTAATGAATGTCGTTCAATATGTGCTGAGGATATTGCAAGTAGTTATTCGTCAAAGCTAGTTTACTTGGGTAGTTTAATCATTGAGGTCATGTGTGGTTTATTATAAGAACTCGGAATACAGCTAGGCTCCGGGCGTTTGTTCAGAATCTTGATGTATAAGATGTTAGTACGAATTTTCATCATATATGACTAGATTTATGTGTATCAGGAGAGGTCTTCCTGAATATTTTGCCTTGCCATTAGCTCATTTAGACTTCATGTTGGCTTATTTTCTTTTTTTCTAGAATGACCTAGTAAAATTTATTTTATTTTCTTCATCTATCATTGGAGACACCTCTTTTGCACCTAGATATTTAATTCACGTGCATTCTACTATTCTAACTACACGAGTTAGTCAGACACCTGATGCTATGAGGATTATAGGATGCGTGCCTGATAGTTACATAGGATTCATACTCCGGAACTATATGGAAGACGCTCTTTCTGTTGCTTGCATTAAATCCTCCTCCTTTAGTCTACTGTCAATGTATGCCGCTTCCAATTGTTAGCAAATATTATCATTTCTTATCTTATTTATTCTAGTGTGGTCACACATTCATCTCAATGTCTTAAGTCCGCTACGTTCATCTAAGGAACATTTAAACCTTTAACAGCCAAACACTTATTTACATAAAAGCATAATAGGTCTAAAACAGTCAAAAGTGCACCATTTTGATTCATGATCAATTTCGTTGCTACTGTATATTATGCAGTTTTTGCACAGAAGTTCACCTTTGCCTTTCTTTATTTGTTGTTGCAGGTCCAGATAACTACTGAAACAGAGAACCAGATCCCTTTTGGGATTGGTGTAGCATCAGATCCCATGGCCAAGCGCCGGGGAGGAAAAAAGTTGCCCATGGAAGATGTCTGCTATTACCAGTGGCCTCTTCCTGGAAATGATCAGGTTTCCAAATTGAATCTTGTCTTTTGATTTGTTTGCTTACCTAAATGGCTATTAGGTATTTAATTATTGCATTGCAGTTTGGATTGTTTGGCATATGCGATGGACATGGTGGAGCAGATGCAGCCACATCAGTTAGCAGGTTAGTGGCTCATCTCCTTCGACTTGAATTGCTTTATCACCCATAATGGGTCTATTTTAACCTCCCCACCAGTTAGCAAGTTAGGAGGAAGTATTGTATTAACATTTTTCTTTTTGATAATATAGTAATATACTACTTCGCATGATGAAAATTGTGAATTCACGCTACCTATGGAATTGCAGCTGTTAAACTTTAGTTGCTATAATCAGAAGCATATTTTTGTCTTTATCTTTTGTTCATGCTTCATGTCATTTTTAATTCTTTGGATCTGTTAATTCATGTTGGATCTTTTACTATTTTTCTGAACCATAAACCGTCATCGATACTATTCTTATGTTATTTATTCTCGTTTCTTATTTTTAATTTTATCTAGAGTAATGCCGGAAGTGATTGCTAGCATCCTGTCCGATTCATTCAGGAGAGAGAAGATTTTTTCTCAGCGTGACGCTTCCGATGTCCTTAGGGAAGCATTTTCTCAAACAGAAGCAAGCATTAATCATTACTATGAGGTTTTTACTTGATATTTCTATACTTGATCTATATATTTCTTCCAGTTTTTTGCAGTCCCACAAGTGGATAACTATCATTTTCAATTTCAGTTTCACGTTTTTAAATGACCTTTTTAAGATTAGTCCATGTATTTAAGGGCTTGTTTGGAAGGCAATTATAAATGGTTATATATAGAAATAAGTGGTGGATAAATGGATAGTACTTGTGGGTACTACGAAATGTGCTAAATTATTTTTCTAACATCTTCCGCACCTACCTTAGGGTTAAGTGACTGCTGAAAATGGTGTCACAAACTTTAGGAAAGCAAACTTGTAAAACCTCATTCTTCGGGCTCACCTTTCTTTACAAATTAAACAAGCATTGGATGCAGACATGAGAGATGGGGACATCATTATTTGGCAAAGCAAGATGGCCTTTTAAAAGGTGAAAACAGAGATGTATGGAATACGTGGAGTGCTACTTCTCTTTTCAGTGAGTGGAGGGAAATTCACTTATGAATAGATTATCATTTCAAGGGACCATCCATCTTATGTAGTCAGATTACAAAAGTGAGATACATTATGTAAGGATAGAGCATAATTTTGAATGAAAAAGAATCGAATAACTGAAACGTTACTGAAGTTTGAACGCAATATGCCCTTTCCACCTCATTAAGGTGGGGACTGATGATCATGAAACGCAATATGCCCTTGTTTATTATTGTTACATTAGAAACTTAATTTGATCATTACATTGAATTTTCATCTATCGAGCAAATTATGCAAAAGATCAAAAAGATTCTGTGCTAATCCAGACACAATTGTATTCCATTATTGTGGCAACAGAAAAACGAAATTGATTTTAGCATACTAATATCTCTTTTATGATTTGTTATAAAGCTGTACAATGTCATGTAATAAATTTAAATCTTTCAGGGTTGTACTGCAACAGTGCTTCTGGTTTGGGCTGATGGTCATGAAAAACTCTTTGTGCAATGTGCTAATGTTGGAGACTCGGCTTGTGTTGTAAAGTACGTTCTGATATTTATCATTATTATGCTTATTGGTGTATTCTGAAAAAATATATCAGCTTGAGATCCAACGTGATATTTCCACTGTATATCATTTGGGCATCACTCTTTCTCATTCTTCAGTAATTGTGCTTAATTTTCCAACTATAAGTTGCTATTATTTAGTTCAATTGATGCATTTTTTGTTTTCATCTTGAGTAGTTTCTTTATGAGTACCTGTTTCAACTTTTAATTTTGCAGTATTGAAGGGAAGCAGATAAAGATGACAGAAGACCATAGATTAGTCAGTTATTCTGAAAGGCTCCGTTTTCAAGAAATGGGAGAACCTTTGAAAGATGGCGAATCACGAATATGCGGTGATTAAGATCTTACTTGTGTTGTCTATGAATTTTTCATTGAATGTTGATTGTCTACTAACTACATATTTTGTTTCCCTTAAGGTATAAACCTTGCCAGGATGCTTGGAGACAAATTTTTGAAGCAGCACGATGCTCGCTTCAGTTCAGAACCTTATATAAGTGAAGTTGTATCTATACACCAAGAAAGCAGGGGTTTCGCACTATTAGCTAGGTGATTTTTCTTAAACGCCTCATGTTCTTGCTATGTGTAAATCATGTTTCATTTCTACTCTCTTGGTATGGTATATGCTTTTGGTATGCTTATTTATTCTCGACAATTAAAAGATCCCTCTACTTTAGTTAGCTGTCTTCATGGACAGACCATAAATGGACTTCAAATAAAATTGATGCACTAATTGAATTTTTGTCGGACATGTTGATTAAATCATGGAGTTTCTGTTTTTTTCAACACAAAGTCGACAGGATATGTTCTTTTGGTAAAATTGACGTGATGGATAACTTACAAGTTACAATGGAACGGATTCTGTCACGTTCCATTGTTTCAACATCGTCTCCTCCTCTCTGAGTCTCTCTTTGGTTGGGAGGAGTGGAAGAATTATGTATCTATATTGTTTATATCAGAGTTAGATGGCAGCTTCTTTATCGATACTGGTTTTGATGGATGCTTTTGTTTCTTGAGATGATCCAAAGTGATCGTGCTTTTGTAGAATGAGACATCCCCACCTCCAACCCCGTTTGTGTCCATGCATGAGTGCTTGTGAGAGGTGTATAAGCATACTCCTTGTGATATTCCCCTGTAATGTAAGGGTATGTTAATTCACGATGTATTTCTGTTTTCTGATGCAGTGATGGCTTCTGGGATGTCGTCAATTTCAAGAAGGCTGCTCAGCTTGTATATCAAGTAATTACCTACAATCATCGTGCATTGATTCTTGAAGTTGGTAGCTATTACTATTTTCAAATCATATTTTGTTCTATACAGACGATGGAGCGAAATGTCATGGATCAAGACAATTCGGCAGAAAAGATAGCAAATATTTTGTTGAGTGAGGCGAGATCCCTTCGGACCAAGGACAATACGTCTATAATTTTCTTAGATTTCAATGTCATCGATAGAATCAATTCTTGTAGACTCGATCCGTAGGACATGTCAATCAGTTTATCTATACAAAATTTTATTTCCAAATTAGCTTACTTGTATGGATTGTCCCTTTTTTTTGTTGGCAACCAAGTGGATAAATGCATCTCCATATCATGACGTTGTATAGGAATGTTGCAAGTGTTTGATGGAAATCAGGTTTTTTTTTTCCCCCCTGATTTCCATCAAACACTGCTTGTCTGGTACAACAGGTTCGGTTCACCTGGTATCTGATCCGAGTGTGTAATTATATTAATTCGGGATAATTGATACATCATTATTAAATTAACATGTCATTTCAAATTTACCCTCATCAACTTGACCACCAACTCATTAAATTGATGATATGTTAATTTAAAATGACTTGTCAAATGTCAATATTAATTAAGTAAATGACAAATTGGACAAACATATCTCAGTTCTTCCTTAAAAACATTGCTTATTAAAAAGGGTCATAAAGATGTTGGCCATTTTCACCCCTTTTTTAAGTAGGGTTAAATTCACCAATAGTCATCTAATTTCATACAAGGTTTCACTATAGTCACCCAACTTTTTTTCACTATTTTAACTAATTCTAAAAGGGGTAAAACAATAACTTTGCATTATATATATATATAAAATTTTTCTTTTAAGAAATATAAGAACTTGTTTTTTAAAAAATAAAATAAAATAAAAACTTATTTAAAAAATATGTTACTTAAAATAATATAATATAAAAAACTTATTTAGAAAAAACGTTACTTAAAAAATAAAATATAATAAAAACTTATTTTAAAAAAATACTTTAAAAAATTCTATTTTTGTTTTTTAAATTTATTTTATATATATTATGCAAGTTACTATTGTACCCTTTTTATAATTTGTGAGAATTATGAAAATAAGTTGAATGGTCATGGTTATACTAAATATAAAGTTGGGTGGTCATGATGAAAAAAAAAATCAAATTGAATGATCATGATGACATTAAGTATAAAGTTGAATGATATATTTAACCCTTTTTTAAGTATTTTATTTTTGAAAAGAATAATGAATTCAGTTGAACAAGTGGGATGTGAAAACAAGAACTAGCATCAATAATTCAATATGCATTGTGGGTACCAGTATAACAGCTTTTGTACCCTAACCTGTTGAGGCACATTCTACGATTTACCTCATCCACGATGCTCTAGGGGCGGGGCGGGGGATGCCCTCAATGTTGGGATTCAATTTTTTTTTTTTTAATAATTCAATATGCATGAATCTTTGTACAAATTCTCACGCAATCCCTCCATTTGCATATTTAATAGATAAAATTCAATGTCGTCAATGCAAGTGTCATGAACCACCAACTATCCTGCCAATGGCTTCCGACATCCCCAAGGGAAGTGCTAGTAGACCTGTCTCCGCCTATTAAAGTCTTGATAGAAAATCGAAAAAGGATCATCGATTCAAAACATTATCAAACCCAAAATTCACAAATCATTTTCATACATATAAACCCTCCATTTTGAAATCAATGAGAACAACAAAATAAAATTGGAAGCGTAGTAAATGACAGTTGACCATTCCAAGAAGTCTAAGGGAACGGTCCACAGATATTTGTATGAATTAGTTCCAAGACGTCCGAAGTTTTATGGCACCTAATCTCCTTATATTTGTTTGTTTTTCCTTAATGAATTGACATAAACGCTTAATTCTAAAAAAAAAAAAATTAAGGAAATCAAAAATTTCTTCTGACACGAGATTTTTCATTCTCTTTTAAAAGAAGTGATCTAATCACTTGTGCCATAACAAAGTAGAATTCTCATTGGTTAATTTATGTTTAGTACCACGTGAATTCACATATAAGATTTCTTTATAAGAGACAATCATATTAATCAGATATAGGTTATCGTAACCGGATAAATAACTAGTACCCACAATATTTGAATCAAGAAA
>CAIGRH010004844.1:0-12811 GCA_903798295.1 Fraxinus nigra | reverse complement strand
GATTTGAACCCGTCAATAGTATTCAGAGCCTCACACAGCTTAAGAAGTTCCATTGTGTTCTCTGTAATACATTATTCAATTGCACCAATTGAAACTCTATTAGAGCATTGAATATATGAAAGTGAAAGTAATCCTCCACCGTGTTATTATTTTTCTGTTAACAAGAATGTCTTGTCTTGTACTTTCCATGTAATGATAATCTAATTCAAGCACATCAATATCATTACTTTTACAAAATCAAATAAAACTTTCCCAGTGATCATCTCACATCTCTTGAAGAAGCATCTTTGTAGTTGAGACTAAATTCATTGCATTCAAAATGCTTGATCTTTCGTTTACAATGCTTGACATAACAAATCGAATTTTCCCAAAACTTCATGTATCAACAACAAGAAATGCAACCTCAAACGTTTCCATAGATTTGTACATACCTTTAGCCTTCCTTTGTATACTATTGTTTGATCCCCTGTCATTAAGATTTTCAAGAAGCTTACAAGTTGAACCAAACATCTTAATCAATCTTTTAACACAGGCAAATGTGAACAATTCAATCAATTCAATAATTCCTTACATAGTTTCTGGTTTTTCAACTTTATTCTTGTTTCAAGAATTTCAATTCTGCTTCCACACCAAGTTTATTCCGTGTTCTTCAATGGTGTCCTTATGGATATATTATGGCTGGACAATACTTATGAACCGGACCCGAATCGAATCGAACCAAACGATTCTTCTTAAGTTAAATACCTGAACGAGTGTTTGAATCGTTCTTGATGGATTTGGTTCAATTATCGGTTCTAGATCAAAAACCGAATCTCTTTAATAATTTTTTTTAAAAAAATTTCATCTTAAATAAATCAAATTATTTTATTTTTTTCTAAATAAATTTGCTTTAAAAAAATTTCATCTTAAATAAATCAAATTATTTTATTTTTTTCTAAATAAATTTGCTAACTAATTAATTTAACCCAAATCTGAAATATGATTTTACTATCTCTAATTTCCAGCAAGCCCAACGTAATCAAATTGATCTAAGTTTTACCCAAATCTCTTATTCTACCGTGAGTCCGTGATGTCGTTTCTATCGTTATATTATTGTGAACTTGTTATCTTCCACTTACTATGATTTTAACGGTCAAATCTATGAAGAACTAACAAAGAGAATCGCAAAAGATATCACGAGATTTGAATACGTCATTTTGTAAGAGTTAAGATTCAACATGTCATGATTAAATTAATGTAGCTTTGTTGTAAATATTAAAAAAATTAATTATTGTACAGAACGTGGGAAGAGAACTGAATGGAACCTAACCCGAACGGTTTCATAATTACATTTGGATCCGACAATTTCACTTACTAAATACCTGAAAATTCAGTTTTGGTTGGGTTCTCTTTAGAACCGAATCGAATCGGACCAAGTCCAGTCCTAGAATATATACAAGTGACCTTTAGAGAGTTAATGTCACATGAAGCTGGCAATTTATCAGTTGTTCCACGTTTTGTAGATTGTTGGCTGCTTTTGACTGATTAAATTCGCTTCAAATTCTGAATTGAGATATTCATCAACCTGTTCTTTTTCAGTCACCTCAGAATTTTATTTTATTTTTTCCATTTTCTTTCTTCTGTAGAAACTGTGCTTTTTACAGAGGCCAGAGACAAGCGGGGTACACTACACATTTTGCCATAGTATTGTGTGGCGAAGTCGAAACTCTCAAGACTGTTTTGTTTGGAGACAGTTGTTATCGAGTGGCCTGAATGGCCATATGTTTTTTCTCACCGTATTAAATTCTGCTCACGAAATTTACAATTCAACTGTATAAGTACAATGGGTTTTGTAAATTGTGGTGTAATCGGAGATTTTTGTTGCCTCGCCTCAAAACAATGTTCTAATGCATCCTTAACTTGTATGCTTCAAATGGTGTCAGAGAATTCCCAGATATTAATGTATCCTAATTACTAGTATGGATTTGAATTGCTTGATCAATCAATGTTCAGGGTTCCATGACAACTCTTATTATCAGTTCATTTCCTCAGGATCTTGATGGAATCAATGGCTTTAGTCTGGAATTCATCTACCGGCATCAAAGGGACGAGAAGAAAAAGCATTGAGTTCTTTATCGGAGTTAACAGAATATATTGATTAGAGAAGCCTGGGATTTAAATTGATTGCAAGTTGCTTAACCTTGGTATCCATGAAATAAAACAGGCTGTTTGAGTTCAAAATGAGGTGTTGGATACTGACTGAACCGGTAATAAATAGAAGGATGAATATATTCACATTACATATTTGATATTTTTATAATTTTATTAAAGTACTTTAATTTTTGTTCATTGTCTGTCACTAAATCTTTTCATCACATTTTTATAACTATGATTTTATCAATTAGAAAATTTTGTCCTTAATGACCATTTTTTGTCTGGAAATGCTGTTTATTGTGTTTTAAAATATTTAGTCCCAATGTATTATTTTAATTTATTTTTTGCTTATTCGAGAAATATGAGGGAAAAATAAGTATTTTTACTATTGGTAAAAAAAATGTGTCAATTAATGAAAGATTAAAAATAAGAATCAAAATATAAAGAGTAATGGACATAAACACGATAATACATAAAGGCGATGAAGCTTGTGTACTTAAACATAAATACCTCGATTGATTCATCTAAAAAACTAAGAGTAGTGTTATATGCACACTTTTTTTTTTAACCTAATCTTTTACCTACATTCATAATAGGGCATGATGATCACACATTTGAAAGTTTTTTATTCATGCTGGTCCCATGCGTATGTGAGAGAGTGTTGACATTTTCGATACAAATAGAATTATCTAAAAACTAACTAAAATATAAGTCAAAATTAATAATTGATTTTAATCGAGATTCACAATTTTTCAATTAAATATTATAATATTTTTATCAAAATTTACTAAAAATCTGATACTTATCTAAACCAATTAGTGGCATTAATTTAAGTTGATAAAATTTAATTTTTATCTACACGTATTGTATTATTCACTGTTCATTTATTATCTATATTCTTGTTTGGACACAGCTTATTTGGAGTTTATAAGCTCCAATAAGTATGGGAACGGATCCCATACTCGGGATTATAAGCTTATAATTGCCAAACATGCGTAAGTATTACCCCCAAACAAGCGACATAAGCGCACACCCATGCATTCGCACAGTGCCTGAGAAGAAATGTTTTTCCACATGATATTGGAACGTAACATGCAGCTGCACCCACGCCACTTCGGCCGTGATCTGCGCGATAAGCTCATCACCAAACTGATGAAAGATTTTGAAGGCACTTGCGAGTAGTCCTCCTCCTCCGTCAAATCCCAATCAGTGATTTTTTTTCACATTTAGTTTCAATTCATACAATAAATTGTAATTGGGTTTGATTTTGATTTTTACAGTGGCCGACATGGGTTCATTGTGGCGATCACTGGCATTGAAAGCGTGGGCAAAGGGTTAATTCTCGACGGCTCCGGTTATGCTACATTTCCGGTGAAGTACCAGTGCGTTGTGTTTCGACCCTTCATGGGAGAGATTGTTGAAGCTGTTGTTTCCATGGTTAACAAGGTCTGCCAGTGCCATCTATTGATTTTTCATTTATTTCGTATCTCTGTTTTTATTTTGTTCTGAAGTATTAAGATATTGTTCATTTGAAATTGTAGCAGATGGGGTTTTTCGCTGACGCAGGACCTGTGCAAATTTTCGTTTCGAATCATGTCAGTGTCCTCATTTAAAATTATTCTTGCAAAGCCTATTATTACAATAATTTTTTTAATCTCTAGATCCATTTCACAAGTTTCTATCCTTTTTATAGATCATTCCACTTTTTGTTATAGGAATTTGTGTTACTTAGCTTATGTTTGGTTCATATTCTTTAAAATTCATTTTTCTTTTAACCACACGTTCTAGAAAAAATGACTTTTCACAAAATCTATTCTCAATACATCTACATCAAACATACCCTTAATTATATTTAAATCGATTGTTCCAAATTTATTAAAATGAGCCGGACGATTGAAGTTTGGAATCTCACTAGATCAATAAAGCCATGCTCTAGTAGAAAATTATTTTATGTTCTTACAGAATCATTGTTTAGAAGGGCGTCTAAAACGAGGTCCTCCAGAATGATGTGTGTAGGATTTCTGAGTTGGAATTGAAAGAATGAACTAGTGATTGATGTGCTCTGAGGTTTTTAGGGGGACATTTGGTGTGGTAGTATTAAATGGTGTTGTTTACTTTGGACTGGTTACATGTGCTGTTTGAAGCACAGAATTGTAACTGAATGGTTTAAGGGCAATGTTGATTCTGTTTCATAATCATTGTCGATGCATTAGCCTTCAGTATGGGATTTTGATATACATATAACATGTTCTTATAAAGTTATAGTTTCCATTTGAAACTTCAGTTCTTATAAAGTCCATCTCGTTGCAATAGAAATGAATAAGAACAAATAAGTTTTAGCTAATGTAATGGATTTACGATTCAGGAGACTTTTTGATTCTCTAGAAATCATTTTTTTCTTCAGGCCTTTTTCTATTTTGTAATTTTATTGAAAGGCAATTGCAAAATAGTCGAGAATAGACAGATCCTATAATTAATTGGTTAAGAGAAGAACGTCTCTTCCAAATCGTTATATAGCTTGAAACTTGTCTGCATGTTTACTGGTTACCTAGTTCTGGAGCATGCTAAGCAGACTAAATGTCATGTGAACTCAAACTAATAGTTATCTTCACTTCAAATGCTTTGCTGCTTTATTATAACAGATGCACGCAGTCTTTTACCGAGGGAACATTTGCTTGTTAGTGTTAGACATAGGTTAAGTTTGTGTATAGAAACATAATACTATTAACTCAAAGTGCATTGTGAATTCCCTGATCCTCGTCTTAATGTGCAAGCAATATTATATAGTTTTCATGTCTGAGATCTTAATCCTATTATCTTTGTATTGATGATCAATTACTTAGTATCTAATAAATTGAATCCACATGTTATTTCTTGTGAGCCTGTTCACATCAATACTCAAGACTTTGACCCTTATAATTCATCTGGTGACATAGTGATTGATCAAAATTGTGTTTGAGGACACAGTGGTGAATATAAAAGATCTTAAATATGATTACCTTTGAGGAGTAAATTGCAAGTGACGGAGACTGATCGAATAGGTTCTTCTAGTGATTTGATTTTATGTCGCAATTTCTTTCATGTGCACAAGTCATATGAAATGTAAAGTAATTTGAAATAGTGGCATGTTATTTCTTCATTGAATTACTGGAAGCATCAGGAACCATGTTTACGTTATTATCGGGTAGCACAAGGAGCAAATGTGATTACCTTACCATGACCTTTGCACTATTTAGTGTGCAGCCTAATTTAAGTCTAGGCATGGAAGAGACGAAGTTTGAATTGGTGATGAGACAGATGAGTTATACATATACTTCAATTTCTGCTTATGTTTCGGATATCATTGTTAGTTTGTTACAAATGTTACTTTACATGGTTATTACATAATAGAAAAATCTCATGCCAGAATCAATCCTTTACTCATTCAAGAACTTCAAATTGCGAAGGCTTTATCCGTCTTCTAAATGATATGACATTCTAATTTTTTGTATATAGTTGATACCAGATGACATGGAACTTCAATCTGGAGACATGCCAAATTATTCAACTTCAGATGGATCTGTATGTATCACTGGCAACCCACCACCGCACCCCTGCTTCATCTCTTTCCTGCTTGTTTCTAAGTTTTGTTTCAAGATGCATTGGGACACTCATAGCTTTTTCCCAGGTTAAAATTCAGAGAGACTGTGAAGTTCGGCTAAAGATTATTGGGACTCGAATTGATGCTACAGAAATCGTATGCAATCTATCTCCTTTATACAGATGTCACATGTATTCTACAAAATTCATTTTCATATTGTTACTTTTCTTTTCCCATTCTCCCGTTAGTGTTGAGCTTGAGTACAGATCCATTTCTTTCTATTGTCATTCGGCTGAAGACATTTTTAGTAGCGAGCGACAGAAAAAATAGAGTATATTAATCTCTATCCTTTGAAACAAGGCTTGAAGATTTAAAGTTAAGTGTTTTGTAAAATACTAATCGCCTTTTTAACTTATCCAGAAAAAGCAAGAGCGCAAGTCAAGACCAGTGATAAATTTGTGCGTAGGATTGGGTTTGCCAATACACTGAAACAATTTATGCTGTTTATAACAATAAGAATCTAGTTGCTCTGGATCCTCTAATAGACCAGTGTCAAAAAACGATGACCCCAAATTTGTTGGGAAGAAGGTGTTTCTCCTTTATGAGGCCGTTGCGTTTGCCTAATTCTTTTGAAGTGATTATCTTGTTTATAATGCACATTGAAGAAGCGTGTAATCTGGACTAGTCTATTTCGGCATCACCAAAATTCTATCTAACCTTGCTAGCTTGAAGTCATTATCAAGATTAAAAGCATGTTTTTATATATTGTCTACAATGCCCTCCCTCTTGTTCATTTACATTATTATTGTTCTGTTTATTTCCCCTTCTCTGATCGAACTCTCTCTAATGTTCATCATCTCTCACTTTGCAGTTCTGTATTGGGACCATAAAGGATGACTTTTTAGGTGTGATTAGTGATCCTGGTGCAACTTCCTAAAGACATATACGGTTCGTGTCATCTCCTACACTCTTTAACTCGAGCTGGTGAAGCTACACTCAGTTAAGTTTGTGAAGCACCTGAAGTTCTGTCAATTGCTTGTCTGAAAAGATCTCACTTCATTTTCGATCAATTGGCTATGTGGCCGAGTTTCCTCTTTGATTTTCATTGTCTATTTGGTTGCTATTGAAAGTTGGAACTAAAAGGTTGACTCGCCAATATACTTTATGCAATTCTTGCAATCCAATATAAATACACTAATGCGGGGAGAGATTCGATTCCAAAATGTGATATTATCAGTTGATCTTTACCATCTACAAAGGATTGTTAGATAATTTAGTAAGTGTTAATCCATTTGTACATAATGGATTACCCTCTCTAACATAATACGTGGGCCCGCGTGTATTTAAAAATTCCGACAATATCGTCTCCATCCCCATTGTAAATGGTAGGTAAAAGATTCAGTAAAAAAATTCAGTACAAGTAGCATGATCTATTTAGTAATATGATAATATCGGCCCGTCCATAGATAGTTTGAGAGATTAGTGCTAGCCTTGTACTACACAGGGAGCCACTTGGCACCCTTATAGGTGGGGGCCTGTGGGTCAAATTCCTTGAGAGATTTCACCTGGCCAAGTCAAGTCTTTGCCCACCTAAGAAGGTTTTAAAAGGTGTAAGATATGACAGGACGGTAAAGTCAAGTATCAAACTTTACCAATTTAGGCGTAATAAGATAATATATATCGTACTTATTTAAAGATCATTTGTAATTATTCATTTAATTTAATTTATTTATTTAACCTTAAAATGTAAATTTAGTCACCCATTTTTGACGTCTAAACCAATATTATTTACGCCTTTTTGACATTAAGGCTTGCATTTAGAGATAAAAATATGAAAGAATAATGTTATTTATCATTATAATAATAAAACATCGACAATTTGACAGTCTATTTGAAATAATATAATTGAACAGTTCAATTTATATGAGGGGAGGAGAGAGAAAAATATAAGAATTGAAGAAATGAATTGTCAACCTTGCATTATGCACAGCACATTACACTTAAGCCCTGTATAAAAATTAATGACATTAAATAAAAATTTGTGTTTATTTTCTGAATAATTTTTTGACTTTTTAATTAAATAACAATTTATTTATTTATTTTTTTAAAATTTAACATTGTTTTCAAAATTGCACTTTCGAAAAATACAATACCAAACAAGCGTCATATAGCATTCATAGACGTTTCTCCCATGTCAAGTAATGTGGCTGAGGCTCAACGACCCATCCACTTGACCAGGTCACAGTTTCGTCGAAGAATTTTAAGCTCAGAAATTGTATTGATTACAAAAGCATCTAAGTCAGGCAAATAATCTCCAAAAGTTTTTCGAAGAACGTTAATTTCCAATTCTAGCACGAGTTCATAACACTCGAAGCTTCACAAATGGATCCTAAAAGTGAACTACAAAAAAGCTCCAGAAAGAAAGCCTAGGGTCAAACAAACTGCTTGTGAACAGAAGCTAAAATGCATCACTGCTGTCGGACTTCAACTTTCTTCTTCTGCCAGAGCCTGTCGAGAGCACTGTCAGCATCACCCTGCAAAATGGGTTTCCCACTCCCAAATTAGACATGGATGATTCGCATTAATAAGTTAGCATGAAAACATAATATCAAAGTAGAGAACTGTCTGCCGACTACACCACTCAGTGTTGTCTCATTATATATGTTAAACTGGTACATTAATCCACGGCATAAAGACGGAAGTTCAACCGTGTCAATAACACAAAGAAAATAAAATGCTCAACAAATAAATATAAACTGGGGTAAAGATAGACCAAGCAGACATATATTCAAGGGTAAGCATGTAAACAAAGATTACTTCTATATGTTAGTTTTAACTTTTTAAGGTGTTTGTTTTAGGGGATTGAGGATTGGGGTGCATCTCTGATGGGTGTGAACAAGGCGGTGGATTGCAATAAGAGAGTGAGAGACTAATATATTGCAGCGGCTGTACAGCAAGAGCACCTTATCAAGTGATTGAGCGAGATGTTACAATTTTGTTTTAGATTGTCGCCTTCCTCCTCTTTCATGCGAAAATCAGTGGTTTCTTTAGCATGAATATAGGCTAAGGCGGCAGGATTAGAAACAATAAATTTATTTATTTTCCCTTGTTAATTGACTACTACTTCACATTTTCTCACTAATTACATTTTGAATAGAAGAAACTAAGATCTATTAGAACGATTCAAAGAGAAAAGTTAGTTAATTATAGGGAATAGGCAATATGTGCTAGTTATTATAATTACTGAAAAAAAAAATACTTGTCTTTGAGTAGCATCAGTATTAGTAGTAAAAGACTTGGAGAGAAAATCAAATGAGCGTCATAAGTTCGGAACAAACCATGAGAAAGGTGAAGCATCAGATTTCGAATGCATTCAAATCGTAAAAGCAAAAGGTAAGCAAGAAAAAAAACCTGGGCACGGATGAATCCACAGAGAGCAAAGGTGGAGAATTGGCCAGTGTATCGTCCAGTCTCATCCAAATGCCCAACATTAATCTGGACAGATGCATGATCTTTGGATGTGATCAGCCTGTTTGTGGCAGAACTGCGACGCAGCCGAAAAAATTTCCCATGATATCAAACATCATGCATTGCAACTCACAAACTTCACTTTTATAATATAAAACAGCAAGAGAAAGGCATCAGCAGAATAGATACACACCACTTTCTGGGAATGTAGAGATCCATATTTTGTCCCTCATCGTTCTGCATCTTGGCAAATTGTTCAACTGCAAACAAGGGTCAAGCACCTGTGTCCAAAACCCAATTAACTGACTAATAATGTACAACAGCCATCTTTACAAAGAAATTCCCAAAATTAAGCATATGACTTAAAAATTCAATATTATAATTTGGTGTTTCCATTATGATTTTAAAAGTAAATAAATAAGGATCTAATGTACACCCCACCAAAAATCCCAAACTGGTCCACAGTATTTCATCTTCAACTCCCATAATTCTAGAGGCCTAATTCAATTGTTTTATCTCAACTCTACGTCACAGAAACTCCTCGAAAATATTAACATATTTTCTCAATTTTTGTAAAGGAAAATAACTTCAGAACATTTCATAAAAAACGCCCTTCACAATTCAAAACCAGTCATTTCCTAATAATAACTGTTCTTCTTACCACTGCAAATAAAGATACAGTTGCAGAATGATTACCTTAGTCTAATTTGTGAGCATAAATATATACAAATAATTACAGCATAATATAAACACATAATGGGGAAAGAGAAATCGTAAAGATAGAGAGTACCGGAAGAGACGGATGCTGAATATCGCTAGAGCTGCAGAGAGGGAAAATTGGGTTTGCTGATAGCTTTATTAGGGTTCAAACCAAAACCCTAGGAAGGTCGATGGACCAAAATGACCCTTTGTCTATTATGAAAGTGGTTAATCTTCTTAATTGCACATTTTGCCCCAAAATTTTCTAATTTTACCCTTCGTTAGGAATTTTTTTTACGGATTAATGAGATGATAAATTAAATTAAACTATCAAAATATCTTCGCTGGTTAAATGGTTGTGATTATCTAATGTGGGTTGTGGCAAAAAGAAATTGAGATTTTTTTTTAAAATTTTTATTTTTCATTTGGTTGGTGAGATTTTGATTCAATTAAATCTCATCGCATTATCGATTGATAAATAGATTTTTAAATTGTAATATACATGTAGCACAACATTTTTATCTAATTGTTTTACTTTTATAATTGGTTATCTTTGGCATTTCACATTATCTGTTGATAAACAAATTTTTAAGTTGTGTTATACATGTAGCACGACATTTTTATCTGAGCGTCCGTTTGGTAACCATTTTCTAGAAAAATTTCACCCGTTATATAATAACCGTGTTAGGAGAAGCTGCCGTTTTTTGACCAAATTTGGTGAAATTACCAATTTGCCATTTCAAACAATTTTTTTTTGTGAGACAAGTGATGTCAAATTTGGAAACATGTTGATGCCATATGCAAAAGCTGCTGCACCTAGGTCCCACTGACACGGGTGGAAAATACATTTTCATTTTGGCCAAGAATGGTTACCAAATGGACGCTAATTGTTTTACTTCTATAGTTGGTTTTCTTTGGCCTTTATGGAATTATGACCTTGATATTGGAGTTAAAAAAATCGATTCTAGTTTGAAGATACTTGCACAAATTCTTCACTCTCAATAAATTTAGTTGCAAGTCTTCCACGAGTACAACTTGCCAACAAATATTTAAATAATTAGTTGAAAGTAGTCGTTCTTCGTGATTTTCTTTCAAAACTTATTAAGTTTGACATTTAGTCGCCATTTATAAAAAATAATGCTATTTCACTTAGGGTGGTGATGATCAACACCCTATGCGACAGCAGTATGACATTGTCTTATTGTCCAATAAATAAAAAATATTCCAATTTCATTCGATAATGTGACAATGAGCCAATATCACATAATGATAATAGAGCTACATAAAAATTGCCACCTACCAGCTCCACTACCCTAGCAACAATTCTTGCACCCCTTGTGAGTTTCTTGCTAGGTTGGCTAAAACTCGTTAAGGTCATGTTTGGCATTTAATTATTTTTTTAAAATCTCACTTTTTCTCAAATTCATTTTTATTCGCGTATTTTATGTGACTGACAATTTTTTAACCACACATTTCATTAACTTTTATCAAAATTTATTAAACTCATAATAAGCCTCACTTTGCCATAAGCGACAATATACCCAACACACTATGGACATAGGCCACATAACACACTATGGACATAGGCCACATAGACCCAACACACGAATATCCTTCTTGTTTCGTGTTTGTGTTAAAAAGATCTCATATCAACATTGTTAAGATCTTTTATTTTAAGGATTTAGCTATGAATTTTTAATTTTAATATTCCATAGAAGTTTGTAATCCACTATCGCTCTTAAAAAGTTTCTAAAAATATTTTTCCAACAGCCAAGTTTTTCAAATAAGTATGAGCTTAAGCGCATCTTTGATGTAGTTTTTTGAATTTTTATTTTTATTTTTATTTTTGGAGAATGTGTGACCAAAAAGTATGAAAAATTATGAATTTGATTATAAACTTATTTTATTAAAAATAATTTGAAGAAAGATGAATTTTCAAGTGTTGTGCATATGAAAAGATAACACCGTGGCATTACTCCCCTACGGATTATTCTTGGTGTACATAGGAGTGTCATTTCTTTCACATGGACAGGCCACTTTGAGAGAAAGGACACCCCTATGTACATCAAGCAAGTCCTTCCCCCACCCCACCCCAATTGAGATTGCATAGTTTTTGCACCCGACGGCTAAACTTGGGAGGAGGATCGATGTGGTAACCTAGTCATTTTATCAATGCCCACCGTTTCTTTTTCTCCTTCGAACACCCCAATACTTGGATTTCCAATCACTCAAATCTCAATAAGAACTTTGAATCATCGGTATTCGGCGAGTGCCGTATATCTAAAACCCATAAGAAATTGGAATTACTTGCTATCAGAAGTCACCCCAGAAGAGAATTTGCAGGAAGTAGTTGTAATGGTTGAAGCTCCAAAACTAACTAAATTCCACTCAAAATCAACACAAAATTGAATATAATCAGCTGGGAATCAATAACCCAAGCTGGAACTTCATTAATTGAACGAACTGAAATTAGACAAAAAAACAACTAAATGTAAATTGTGTTTCATTAATTGATACTTTCTATTACAATGCAGGGGATTACGAGTAAAAGGACAAATATAAAAGAGAGATAGACCAGCATAGAAAGAAGAACAGAGATGAAGAACAGATTTTGAGCAGGAAGAGGAGAGGAAGAATTCAGATTCAGAACGGATAGAGATAAAGAGAAGGAGGATAATTCAGAGAGAAATTAAGGCAACTAACGGAAAAGGAAGCAGATTTGGAGAAGTAAAAAGAGAAGAAGAATTCAGATTGGAAAAACAAAGTCACGTTGTCCATTTAGTTGAACCTATAAAATGTAACGACTTCAACAGATACTCTAGCATCGCTGATGCTAAATAACATTATTCTATAAAATCTCTGATGCTAAATAACATTATTCTATAAAATCTCTAGAAAAGAGGATCGGATTGTACGAATCATCTCCATACG
>CAIGRH010004835.1:0-10293 GCA_903798295.1 Fraxinus nigra | reverse complement strand
TTATTAGAAATATAAGTGTATTATTTGTTATAATCAAAACAAGTGGTGTTATATTAAATCATAGGTCAACAAATATAAGAAACAAAAATTTAATTTGACAAAAGAATTGAAAGTTTTATCCAACTGTAATAGGAAAAAAAGTTACAATAATATTGTGTTCCTACACAATTCTAACTTGCAGTAATATTTACACTTGTAAAGAAGAGTCTACTATATATAGGGGTACATGGTAAACCCTAACAATAGCCCTAAAGATAAAAACAAGATCAAAAATCATGTGGCATAAAAAAATGGAAATTCTCGAACAGGTCTAGCGCTCGAGCATCAACTGGGTGTTAGGCGAGTAGTGGCCTCGACATTCGACCAGTTTCAATGAAAACTACTCTGGTATTGCACATCAATTATTGCTGCAAATAATTTTGAACTCAAACTTAAATTCATTAGTATGGTGCAACAGAATCAGTTTGGAAAATCTTCATTAGAAAATTCAATTATTCATTTTGCTACTTTTTTGGAGATTTGTGACGCTGTCGAGATGAATGGTATTTTTGAAGACACGATTAGACTGCGTTAGTTTTGCTTATCTTTGAGGGATATAGCAAATGGATGGCTTCAATCATTGCAATCTGGTACTATTACCACTTGGGATAAAATGGGTCAGAAATTTCTTATCAAATTCTTTTTCCCATTGAAATCAAGCTAAAAGTGGGGTGAGATTGGGCAATTTAAACAAGCTGGTTTTAAACCATTATGTGATGCGTGGGAGAGATTCAAGGAATTACTTAGAAGATGCCTTAGCATAGTTATCAAAATTGGATGTAGATTAAGATATTTTATAATGGATTGAATGGCCGACACAAATGATAGTTTATGTTGTTGCGGGTGGTACCTTGATGTCTAAGACTACAGAAGATTCTTATTCTTTGTTGGATGAAATGGCCACCAGTAGTTATCAATAGCCAGTGAGCGTTGAAGTGTAAAAAGGGTTGTCGATCTTTATGAAGTAGATCCCATTACTGCTCTTACAGCTCAAGTATCATCGCTTACTAGTCGAATTGCTGCAATAACTACACATGGAACTCAATAAAAAGTAGTCTGATATAGCTATTTCAACGCTCCACCAGGAGACTGATATGGAGAATGAGCAGATTCAATAAGTAAACAACCAAAATTTCAACCGAAGAGGAAACAACCCGTCAAATTAATACCACCTGGGGTTGTGAAATCATGAAAATCTATCATATGGTAACCAGTAAGAATGTGTTCCAACCTCCTCTTGTGTTCAATAATCAAGCTACTGAAAAGAAACCATCATTAGAATATCGTTTGGAAATTTTTATCTCTAAGATCGAGTTGAGATTTAACAAGTCACAATTGGACAACATTGAGACTGATATGAGCAACATGGGGCTATAATCTCTTGAGGTACAGATTGATTGGCTAGTTACTACAATAAATCTTCAACTGAATGGAAACTTTCCTAGTGATACAGAGATAAACCTAAAGGAGCACTACAAGGCTATCACCCTAAGAAGTGGTAAAGAGATTGAAGATATCAAGCCTAAAGAGTCCTTCATTTCTACACATGATTCTAATCAAGTAGAAGAAGATCATGCCAAAGAACGAAAAATTGAAGCAGAGAAAACAAAAAAGGTCCTAAGCCCAATTCAATTTTATTTCCAGACAATACACCAATTATAAAACTGTCACTCCCATATCCACAGAGATTCTAGAAGAAGTTTGATGTACACATTGCTAAGTTCCCAGAAATAATCAAGAAGATTCATATAACCTTTCCTTTTGCACATGCATTGAAACAAATGCCAAATTATGCCAAATTTATGAAATTTGTAATGTCAAAGAAGAAGAAGAAGAAGAAGTTAGAGGAGTATGAGACGATAAAGCTAAGAGAAGAATGTAGTGACATTCTCTGGAAGAAGCTTCCTCGGAAGTTAAAGGATCCAGGTAGTTTACAATTCCTCATACAATTGGATGTTCTTCTTTTGATAAGGTACTATGTGATCTAGGGGCCAGCATCTATTTAATGCCTCTCTCTATATTCAAGAAATTGGATCTTGAAAAAGTAAAGTCAGCAACCATTACTTTGCATTTTACTGGTAGATCTCTTATTTATCTACGGAGGATCATTGAAGATGTATTGGTTAATGTTGATGAATTTATTTTTCCAACTGATTTTTGGTGTTAGACATGGAGGAAGATCAAAAGATTACATTAATTCTTGGCTAACCATTTTTAACAACTGGTAGAACACTTATTGATGTATAGGGAGGACATTTGACATTGCGGGTTAACGAAGAACGGGTCATACAATACACACCAAGTTATAAAATTTCCTGAAGACACTGATACTTGTGATAGGATCGACTCTATAGAAGTAGTGGCAAGTCAAGTGTACAAAGAAGATTTGTTTGAAGACTTTTAAAGCTGTGTATTGTGACTAGTACCGTTTGATCTTTAAAAATCGGGAAGTTATTGATTCATAATTATGAGTTAATTAAATCGTCAATCACTCACATTTACATCCGGTTACTACTTGCTCACCCAAAAATAAAAAGTTTCTCTCTGCTCACCTACTTTAAAAAAAAAAAAATTTACTCATCCATCACCCATTTCACTTTCATTCATCCAACTAAGCAAAAATGTCCACGTGGCAGACGGATTTCTTACACGGCGACTAACACCGTTAAAATTTGACAAGTTGGATATTACCCACTCAATTAATAGCGCTTTCTTCCCAAAAAAATTCAAGGATCGTTATTTTCCTCCTTTAGCTTAGCTTAGCAAGTCTAATTTTTCCCAATCCTCTTCGAAATTTTTCCCCAAATCGTTTCTAATTTCTTGAGGCTTTGATTGCTTGGTTTTTGCACAGTTGTCATCAAAAATCCCTGAAATGGAAAACTTGTTCAATAACTACAACATGTATGTTCAATTATTTCACACTTCAAATAGATTGTGATAAATTCGGACAAAATAGCCATTCCTTAGCTGAAGTTGATGAATCTTCCTTGAACTTTCCTTTGGAAACAGCTTTCCTTTTCCTCGACCTAAAGGTTAGAGCTTCCCAATTTGGGGAAGAACGTGATTTTAGATGAACATTTGATCAATCGGTGAGGAATGTGATTTTGATTGTAATTTTTTTTACTTATTTACAAATTAATATTTTTAGACGACGTGTATATTATTCATATTTTGTATGCCATATCATCCGTCATGTAGACATTTTTTTCCAGCTGTATAGATGGAATTGGCTTCAGTGATGGATGTGTAAACTAATGAATAGTTTAGTGAGCATTTGGTAACTGTTTATAGTTTAGTGAGCAAGTAGTGACCTGGATAAAGATTAGTATGCAGTAATTTAATTAACTCCATAACTTATTGCTGATGTAGAAAAAGCTAGTTCTTAACTTTTAAAAGAAAGAAAGTCCCATTTTAATAATAGACCAAGAGATAAGTAATTCGATTCATTCACATTCAAATCATGAATGCTTGGAATCCATATTAATCAAAGAGACAACAAATTATCGATTTCCATGATGCATTTTTCTATTATCATTTTAGTGTTTTTTTGTGTCACAGAGCACTCCCAATGTGCCTATGATGTAGCACTCGACATATTGTTAGCTAGTGCGTTCCATCTAATGACCCTTGGGAATGATGATCAAATTGGCCATTGCGAACAGCTTGACGCAATCTCTCCTGCACTCTCTCCCTTCAACCCTTTTGAGCGAAATGCGGTAAAAGAAAAAAAAAATGAAAATCCATGGACCAACCCCTTCATTTCCTACCCGTAGGAATTAAGTTATGATCAAAACTATTTGAATTTATATTAAATTGTCGCGTAATATTGACATGTTCAACTTCATGGAATTAAATTTATTTCTCAAAATTTTAATTAATTTCGATCGTTGAATACTGACTACAAAATAGCAATCAAAATTTGACTATCAACTTCCTATGTTTTAACAAATTGAACCAACGTACAAATTAAACAATATGTTCCTATTTTCCCTACAATATATATAATTATATATAAAAGAGTGACGCCGTTAGAAGGAGGCTCTTTTGAGAGACGTTAGAGTGACGGAGGCACCTAACGGCGACGCTGCCGCTTCAATATCAAACGAGTCGTACCGGAGAAACAGCTCCACCAGCAACAACCGTGAAACCAACACTACAAAATCTTTTCCGGCGCACTGTTTATTGTCAACTCTCGACCTCTCCGTCTCCGGCCCGTTGGACCATACAATATGCTTCAACATTTTCTCCCCATCTTCACCTACGAACCGCTCGGGCAAAAACTCCTCGGACCTGTCGAAAATTTTCGGATCCTTGGTAGCAAACGGTTGGAATCCGAATAGGATTTCACCTTCCTTGATTCTAAAAGCTGCGTTGTGAGATTCGATTACGAAATCCCGTTTGGCTTTGGCGTATTGGGATGGAACCGGTGGTTCGATGCGGAGGGCCTCGTACACCGTTGATTTCATCAACGGCATGCGTTCCATGGCACCCATCGTGATTTTTCCGCCGTTTGATCTGATGACCGACCGAATTTCTTGTGCTAATTTTGTGTGCAGTTTGAGTCCTGCTCGGCCGACCCATTTAAGCATGTTGGGGAAGAAGATTTTCATGCCGCCGAAGGAGTTGAAGCACGTGGCGAAGAGGAGATTATGGCAAGCCTCGTCACGTGATACACCCAGTTTTTCTGCTTGATCAAGAATCGGTGTAGAGTTCTGGTAAAAGAAATCGTATAATCTCTGATAATCGTTCTTGATCAAAAATGGCGGCAGAGAAAAGTTATGAAGAATCCCATCTTCTATTGGTCTAGGTAGACCAAGAACCAGTAATGGATGCAGTTGAAAAAGTACCCATTTGCTAACCAGTTTGGGTCCGTCAGAGCCGAGCTTCGAATCAACTGGGTTTGCGCCGTATAACGATCTAGCCAAGAAATTAAACGCGGCTTGATCATTGGCTTGGCCGAAGCTGGCTTTACCTTTTGTAGCCAATTCCCCCTCCAAATTCTCAAACAGTTCTGTATAACAGTTTTGGAACTCCGGAATCACTTGATCACGCCGATGAGACAGTAAAAAGAACATGAGTTTTTTCAATTTAGCGTGGCTCGGCTCGGATGGGTCTAAATATGATAGGACTCTGTATCCGCCGGTGAGTTCTGTGGACGGCATAAAAGTACCGGTAAACAAATCTTTCTTTTCGACTTTATCCGTGTCGAATAAGGCAGGAAAACTTTTTCCGTCGAGCAAGGCTATTACTTTAGAATTACACGAAATGAGTGAGCCCGGAGGCATATTTGTTCTGAAAACTGTGGACTGGAATTTCTGAATTCGGGACCTGAAGAATTCATCTCTTCCCTGGTTATAAAAGTAGTCTTGTCTGTCAATCCAAGGACCGATCAACGGGAGCCCGTAGTCTCCTGGGATTTTACGGATGGGGAGCTCTTTGGGTTCTGGTGGAACTACTTTCGTTGCCAGTGGTAGAGGCGGCGGAGCTGGCGGTGCAATATATAGTTTCTCTGATACAGAAGCTAGGTGGAGAGTGGGCTCAAATTTAAAGTGCTTCGGTTTCGGAGGAGGTAATGTTGATGAAGGGAACTGCACTTGCAGATTAAGAGAAGAGAAAGATACAGAAGATGAAGCCATGGATTTACAGAGTTCTGACTTTTTCTCTGTTGTTGGAGATACAATATAGAATAGAAATGAAGGCTTGTGGAGTTAAAAGTGGCACCAACTCTTGGCTGTATTAATAGGCAGAATTAAACTTAAAATTCGCATAAAAATAATAAAATTTATTAATGCTCCTTAGTGGGAACTAGGAAAAGCTGTAGGCCCATTTGCCCTTTTACATCATGGTTTGTGATTTGATATATTGTATGATAAGGTTACAATGTAGATGAAGTAATGTTATTCATCATCGGTGTGTTATTGTTGATTTTTATCAGACGGATGGGACCCAATAACGACCATATTTTCAATTTTAATTGAATTTTAAACCGTACCAAACAGACTTTAAAAGTTAAAACTACTAGTTATAAATTATAATTTGAAACAGCGTTTTAGTGGTCAGTTTAAGATTATTCAAATTCAAACTCCGAAAAGTGGAAAGAATTCAATCACGTGTCATTTTAATGGCGTTAGTCAATGAATTCGTGCATCCCACTTTCTTTGAAATATCCCAACAACGACTTTTATTATTTATTCCATTTTGATTTATCTTTGACTTGTTTCATGGTCAAATTTCAAACTTAAGGACCAAATTAGTTGACAATTAAATTTTACAAGCACGAGATTGGAATTCGACATGTTTTATTGCTTATAAAAATATATATATGAATATCAACAAAACTTAAACTTGTAAGCCTTACATTAGATACAATAAAATTGAATCAAAATTATAAACATGGGTATTGTCCACAATTTGTTCGATCAAGTGGATAAAGACTCGGCCACCTCCCTGTCCACATATGTATCATCTGCATGTCGGAATAGACCCGTAAGGTACAAAGGTCATCAATCTAGAAAAACTCAACGATTATTTGCACTCCAACGATCAGGTCAATAATCGAAATATTAAAGTAAATAAGTGCAAGATTGTTAGGTGTAAGTGGAACTCTTAACAACTTCTTCCAACTTAAAACTAGAACAATCAATGTAGGACAAACAAATTTGTGCACATTATTTTTTTCAAGTTTCTCTCTATATTTTCTTTCTCTAAACTCTCACAATCTTAGATGCACGCAATTTTACATCTTGAATTCTTTTGTTAAGTTTATTTCTCGTATTCAAATATTATTTCTTTCTACCACAAGATTTCTTTCCTTAAATCTTTTTATTTTCCATTTTATTGTCAAAAAACAACTCTATTTTATTTTTCATGATAGATTTTTTTTTTTTTTGTACTTGAAACATATTTGTGTCACACACTAATCTCCACTTGACCAAAAACTTTCAAAGCACAACACACCTCGATACCGATCATGCCATCCATTTATTTGTAGGTGCCACCATGTTCATTTAGTTGTAGTAAGCATAACTAAATTATAAAACTCATCACATTTGACTTTGCAATTTGATTTCTTCGTACTATAATCTTCCTTTTTCTTTTCATTGTCCATGTAACTCTTGCTCACTTTTCACACTTTTTTGACAATAGTGAAAGATATTTTTCTTCATTACTCAATCATGACAACTTCACGTTTATGTTATTCTATCACAACAAACCACCTTCGGTGTCAATCAATCAATATAATTCAAAACAGCTATCTATATCTATCATACTTGTCTCGATCATTATCACATCTCTACCATGATGCCAATTCATTGTTACTGCTTTTATTTCTGACTTTGAAATTGTCATCATATACAGTGTAATCCCAAAATTTGAAATGATCAGTTTTGATATCACTCGTTAAGAAAAATTCACCATTAATGCAACAAAAGTAACAAAAATTGAGAACTTAAAAACGAGTTCAAAAAAGAAGGAAAAAAACACAATTTAATGTTGTTTAACAATGTGTCGCGACCACATGAGAATAGTAATTAATTAATTGAGAAAACTTTACAATACTATTTTTTTTCTCACTCTCACAACTTCCTACACAAAACTAGAATAATCAACGTACAATGCACATACATTCATACCCTTTATTTTTCTAGTTTCTCTACATATTTTATGTAGTAAAATCTCAAAATTTTGGATGTACATTATTTTTTGTCCAAATTTACATCATCTTTATATCAATCACTATTCTCCTCAATGTAAATTTATGAATTTATAAAAAAATACCTTGTACTCTTCTAGTAAATTTCCTTCAACTATTTAAATTATTTCCTATTACCATAAAACGTGTTTCCTTGCTATCTTTTTTCAATTTAGTAGTCAAACAATAATATTATTTTATTTTTCATCTTTTATTTTCCAAAAAGAGAGCCATTAGAGGAATCATTACAGTGAATATGTTAAACCATGTGATGAATAGAATCCCAAAAAGGCACCAAGGCCCAGGAGAAATTTTTATTTTAAGGTTAATTTAAGAAGCGAAGGAAGTAAATTTTTGAACAACAATGTGATCTTTGAAACAACTGCAAAGAGCCCAGATCAAAAAAAAAGTTGAGAACTTGAACAGTGATTGACCATTTCCTGATGGAACAAGTGGCCCATCAGCACACTATAAATGGGCAAAACACACAGATGTTTGTCATTGGGTTTTGTAGATTGCGAGTGAAGTATCAACTCTCAAGTCTGTATAATCTATGTTTGCTAGTGTTTGTGAGTGTATGCGAGAGAGAAAAGTCGAGGTCACGGTAATTTTGAACAGACAAGAAATAAAAGTGAAAAAATAAAATTTTATACTCTTTTAAATGGAAATCTTAATTTTCATTTTACATGACAACGTTGTACAGAATTGATCTCCCACCCATCATAGGTAAAATAGAACATGTTCACCGCTGCGATGACAATACTACGTCAGCAATCAAATATATTGATAATTGAATAGTTAAATTGTCAAAAATTATAGGCTTGACTGTTGAAGTGACGTTGTCATAATATTCCACACGTAGATCAGTCGTAAACCTACAACATGTCGTCCACACGTAGATCAGTCATAATACTGTATAATATTTGACTAAACAAAATATATTCCGGAATTGAAATTCTATTTCCTGGATTTTTGGACGGCGTTGAACCAACTAATATAATTAATCAATTTGGAAGTCAAAGGTCCCAATTTTGTACTTTGAATTCTCTACTTCCGACCATGTTTCGGCCGCAACTCCAGCAACCGGCCAAACTACAACTCTAAAATAAAGAGTGCAGAGTCAGAGTTAAAATGCTATCAAATTGAAATCGTCATTTTGGATGAACCGACCAGGTTTTTTCTTTATCCTAGGTGATTTTTTCAAATTATTGGCTAAATCGAACTAATTTTTTTGTTTTTTGGTTGAACCGTCCGTCCATTCTAATTTGACACGAGGAATATAATATTATCATAACTAATAGTAAAAGGGGTTCCTATAGTTCTTTAAGGACTCGCTTTAGAGTTTCGACCATAGTTATCAGAACCAATCCGTTCATCGACCCGAAAAAATCATTGGGTCACTGGGTCGTGGTTCAACAGGTGGGTTAGTGGTTTAACCGGTGGGTCATTGCTATGTCATAATTTTAATTAAAAAATATTTTTTAAAACAAAGGAAAATAATTTTTCTAAATATTAAATATTTATGCGTTAGTTCACCATTATGACCCAAGTTCATATGTTGATACAATGGTCAAGGATGTGATATTTCACTTCAATTTGCCAAGGTTTGAATCTCTACCTTTGCACATTGAATAAAATTTTTGCACTTCACTTTACACTATAAAACGGCTCACCCTTGAACCGGTTCCAGTTTCATCTAAACCCGTCTGGTTCGCCCATGGTATTGAACGATTCAACCAATCTTTGACCAGTTCACTTGCTAAATGGACCAATTATAGTAACCGGACCGAATCACAATCAGGTTTGCTGGTTTTCGGGCTAGACCACCCGGTCCGATCCGATTTTAATAACTATGGTTTCAACATATTGTTTATGAGCGTTTTTTAAAGGATTGGTTTTGAGCGTTTATGAGTGGGTCAGTTTCGAGTGAGTTTAATAGTGATTTTTAAAATTGTCAAATTTATGTTATTATCCATTGGTTCTGAAAGTTTTTTTAAAAGAATAAAATTACATATATGTCCCTTAGTAAAATTTTCTTTTATATTAATTTTGTTATTCATAAGTGATTATTTACCTATAAATGATTATTTACATATAATTTAATATTTAATAAATCATTGGGTCACTGGGTCGTGATTCAACCGATGGGTTAGTGGTTTAACCGGTGGGTCATTGCTATGTTATAATTTTAATTAAAAAATATTTTTTAAAACAAAGGAAAACAATTTTTCTAAATATTAAATATATATGCATTAGTTCACCATTACGACACAAGTTGATATGTTGACACAATGGTCTAGGATGTGATATTTCACTTCAATTGCCAAGGTTTGAATCTCTACCTTTGCATATTGAATAAAACGGCTCACCCTTGAACCGGTTCCAGTTTCATCTAAACCCGTCTGGTTCGCCCATGGTATTGAACGGTTCAACCAATCTTTGACCAGTTCACTTGCTAAATGGACCAATTATAGTAATCGGACCGAATCACAATCAGGTTTGCTGGTTTTCGGGCCAGACCACCCGGTCCGATCCGGTTTTAATAACTATGGTTTCGACAT
>CAIGRH010004769.1:0-11496 GCA_903798295.1 Fraxinus nigra | reverse complement strand
TGTACAGATTTAGGGGTTGATTAAGCCGGCGACTCATTCCTCCACCACCAACCAGATCCCCACACCACCGGCCCCCCCTCACCTCCTTCTACAACCTCAACCATCGCCTGCCCACCAGACCACCGGAAACGCCTCCAAACCCCCACTCGATTTGGGGATTCAAATCCGAAGGGTACATTGATGGAAAAAACAATAGGAGGCTCGTTGATTGCTTGAGATACTGTATAAAAGGGTTGGATTGTCCAAAAATCAGCTGCTTCGAATCTCACTCAAAAACACAAACTAAACCAGACAATTAAATTCATTCAAGAAAGAACAAAAGAAGCCGCTTTCCATACCTCAGAGTCTCCGTAGAGTCACCATTTCTCCACCATCCATCCTACTTGCCATCAATTTTCTCAAATGGGTTCCTCAAATTCTCCTCGAATTCAAATGGGTTCTTCTTAATATCCTCAANGGTTGGATTGTCCAAAAATCAGCTGCTTCGAATCTCACTCAAAAACACAAACTAAACCAGACAATTAAATTCATTCAAGAAAGAACAAAAGAAGCCGCTTTCCATACCTCAGAGTCTCCGTAGAGTCACCATTTCTCCACCATCCATCCTACTTGCCATCAATTTTCTCAAATGGGTTCCTCAAATTCTCCTCGAATTCAAATGGGTTCTTCTTAATATCCTCAATCATGCAGTCCTTTTAGTAGCTTAAGTTTTACTAGCTTAAGATAACAAGAATGGCAGTTAAAGTAAAAATCGGTTCTTCATCCTGTGTTTCCACCTCTCTTTGTCCACCTTTTCAAAGTAAATCGACTCTAAAGGTATGTATATTTTTTTCACTACTTTACAAATTTTTGCTCTGTGAGGTTTATTGGAAAGAATTGTTATTATTTGTTTTCTAAATGATTGAAATTTTAGTAGAGTTTCTGATTTGGTGGTTAAGCAATGCGCAAATGTGCTTTTGAATTTCTTAAGTTCTGATATACTCGGCTGTTAATGTTGGATTTAAGTCCCTGAAGTTTTTCTGATACAAATGTTGCTATTGTGTTTTACTAAAGCTGATTTCAGTTTCTGCCTGCCTTTGTGTTTTACTGAATGCTGCTGTTTTTCTTGGTTAAAATTGACCATGAGTCTTGTCTGGGTCATTTATGTTTATAGCTATTCCATTCAAATATGTTTTGTGTCTTTGCTATTATCTATTATGTTTTGTGTCTTTCTTTAAGTTGCCTGTTCATTTATTGCAGATGTAAAAATATTATTCGCCTAATATGGCATGATGAAGATCGTAGACATCTCTTCAACGAATATAGAAAAGTAGAAAAACTGCTATTTGCATCAGCACTGCATATATCTAAGAAGAAATAAGTCAGGTTTTGTATCAGCAATTAAGGTATGAACTTACAGGTACAAGCCACATAGGAACTGTGTTGTCCTTCAGGGGATACTTGAGATCAGACATCAGATCTTTCCCAATGAAGCGATAAAATGGATGGATTATATTAAGAATGACTAAAATTAGTCCAAGTAGTATGAGTATCAACCAGTCATGCATGTGTGTCCTTGCAACTGTGACCCCATGAGACCTCACAGTGCCTCGTTTGATTCTGTTTTAATGGCAAACAGTTTGATTCTGTTTTAATTTTTGTAATAGCATAGCAATTTTTTGTACTTTTTCCCATCATCATTTGGAAATTTTGCGACAGCTCATCATTTGAATAACGATAAAAAAAAAAAAAGAGCAAAAAATTGAGAAAGAATTTATGCATATTTGAGGATTAACCTTCTACTTGGAATGCATTGCAGTTTTTAAATTGAATGCTTAGGACTGTTCTCTTCCAGCATATTACATCCAATACGGTCTCATCCTTTAATGTGCCTTGAAGTGTGTGATTGTAAAGAGGTACTCCCTTTGCATTTAATCCTAAATTGATTGCGCTTACCAACGGAGTCTATGTTATTGGACACTCGAGTCAAGGACTATTAATGGCTGTTCCATATATTCGTTGGTGTTGCATCCAACATCTTTTTTCAATTGGAACATTTTCCTATGCACGGTAATCGACTCGTCTTGAGCATCAAACCCTGGTTTCTATAAATTGCAGGACATTTCTTCATTCCAAAATACAACAATCGCATAACTTTTTTGGATAATTCTTTATACCATTGTCCATTTTGAAGATGAAGAAAGCAGCGAGTTTTGCATTCTGCTTGGCAGTGGTGGTTCTGCTTGTTGGCAAATTGCATGTGACGGAGGCGGTTAATTGCAGCCCGCTAGAGCTGAGCTCGTGCGCAGGGGCAATAATGATGTCGCTACCTCCATCAGACAACTGCTGCAGCAAGCTGAAGGAGCAGGAGCCTTGCCTTTGTGGGTATATAAGAAATCCAAGCCTGAGTCAGTATGTTAACTCTCCCAATGCCAGAAGGGTTGCTAACATCTGTGGTGTGCCTACTCCTAGATGCTAATCTACAAACTTCACCTGTAGCGTTGTATTGCTATATTATAAGAGCATGAGTGGACTTGCTGGCTGTTGTATCTCCTCATCTTTTCTAATAAAAGGCTTTGATTTATCCTCTTTCTTTTCAGTTAATACTGTGTGTTGATGTTGGAAACTTGCCTCTTTCAAGATCTCGTTTCAAATAAAGTTCTCTCCCCAATTTTCAGCACTAACTATTATCAGAGAAGTGTCAGTGTCACATGTATTTTGTATCACGAGAATTGTAGCTATTATGCTACATTATCCCATCTTCATACTCGATTAAAGTGAGATGGGTGCCCTATTTATTTCTTATTCATTTTATTTTATATGTATTTAATTAATAAATATTATTATTTGTTCTATTAATTTGTAAAATGGTGTTGAGCTTTTATGGATAGTCCCGTGTAAATTTGCTGCCTAAATGTGGACCCAAATGCTACATTATTGAAAGACAGGGGACTCCAGTTCTTCAATCAGAAGGTTGAAGACCTAGTTGCACTACTAAGCAAGGTTTGAGGACCCCATCTGGGATTTTCCTTTCTCCTAGTTTCGCTTTTAGGTAGAACGGGAGATGCCATTCACCATCCTTTTGAATGGTTTCCAGATGCTCATCTCTCTTTAAATTTTTACGACAACAGATTGTAATAGAATTTACATTAAATACAACTACTATTTGGAAATATTAAACTAGTAGAGAAATCAAAACAAAATTTGTCCATGAAAATCCTAACCAAATTGTTCATTTTAGAATGTTGAATTGAGTCCAAGCGGGGGGTAAATTCTGATGTCCCTGCCTCCCTCAAATGCCTGCTCCAGCAAGATGAAAGGATCTGGTGGGTAAATAAAATATCCAAGCTTGAGTCACTATGTTAACTCTCCCAATGCCAGAAGGGTTGCCAGCACTTGTGGTGTTCCAACAATACACTAACGTATGCATTGATGTCACAAAATGCAATTAAGTTTTATGCTAGCTAATAAGTTATTGTAACTCTCTCTCTTTATTTATACCAATATTGGCTATAAATGAACTGACTTGAATTTAGAAGTCAAATTCTCTCTACTCATTTATGAGATAGTAAGGGCTTGTTTGACATATTTCTGCAACCCGAGTAAGCTACCTTAGTTGGTTCCTTATCCGAATGAGCTTTCATAGAAAGCCCCATCGAGTCAATTTTCGCTAAAAGTATTTTATAATTAGAAGAAGTATTTTTATATCGAACGGGTTCAAAAGCAACTTTTGAATTTCAAAATCTTTTGATTTTTCGAAAGATATGCCAAATCAGCTTTAAAACTAGTCAAAGTAACTTACTATCTTCCCAACTTTCACCCGCCACTCTTCAATGCAGTTGCCTCCTTTTTCATTAAGAATTATTACATCCTCCAATGTTCCCCAATAGCCACGACACCAAAAATGAAATCACAATTCCTCTCTACCAAACCTCTCCCTATTTGCTTCTGCACAGTTCTGTTTTTGTTCCATCTAATTACTCCACTGTCAGGTGATGAAAATAAACAGTATAAGAGTTGTGGAAATCTGTTCAACTGCGGGAAAATCACTGGCATTCATTACCCTTTCTGGGGAAATAACAGGCCACGGGAATGCGGTTATCCCGGTTTCAAACTCGAATGTGAAAACGACACTACGATAATTGAGACAGAAACACTGAAATACCGCGTCCTGGATATTAACCAGGACACGCAGGTTCTATGGATCACTCGAATGGACATTTACACAGACATCTGTGGAGCGAAATTCGTCAACACAACCCTGGATTCAGAACTCTTTGAGTATGCTTCTGCCTATATGAATCTCACGTTTCATTACGGTTGCCCACCTCCAATTTTACCTTTCCCGAATCAATTTGATTGCCCTGTAAAGGGGATAACGAACAGAAATGGCTACGTTGAGGTGGGAACTCTGCTTTCCGAGTCCATGTGCCATGCCAGTCTTGTGGTTCCAACTAGCTACAACTCTTTTGGTAATTTGAAGGGTTTGCCCAATCTGTTAGATATTGCGCGAGAGGGATTTGAGGTTCGGTGTAAGGTGGACATTAGTGCGTGCCGTTTGTGCGAGAATTCGGGTGGGAGGTGTGGGTATGATCTTGCTTCGAATCAATCCATTTGTTTGTGCCAGAATCAGCCTCCGGGGTCCGCCGTCTGCAAGGGCAGCCTAATTCTTACCGGAAATACTACGCAACCGTCACCGGCGGGAATAGGATCATCGGAATCATCAGGATCAGGTATGTTTGTACTCCAATTGCATAGAATTTCATATCAATTTTATGTAGGATTGAACTCTGTTCGTACTAACTGATCATCCTTTCAAAGACTAGATTTAAGATAGGACTCGAACACTCAATATGATACTGGATTTTAGCAAGTCTAAACTAGCAATTCAATCTTTTAAGGTTCAAATAGAAGTTGGAATAAGTAATCCAATTTTAAGATTTGTTTTGTCGTACAAGTCGGCATCTTGAAATGAGTAAACAATTAATTTTAACCACACATTTCTTGTGATTCATAACTTTTCAATCACACATTTCATCAATTTTTATCGAAATTTATTAAAAGTCTAATTTCGATCCCCACCAAACGCATCTTCAAAATCACGACCTTGTCTAGACATCGGTTCGATATATGCCAAAAATTGATAATTTAAAAGCCATTAAAATGACCTAAAAATAAAGAAATGGATAGTTCAAGTATAATACCGTCCAATTCAATCTAAAACTTTACTATTTATAAATTAGAAGTATCTAATTCATCTCAAAATCAATAAACTCAGGTCAATTTTATATATTTTTACTATCAGTTTGACCTAGGTCAACCGTTTTAATTCTTTACTATATTTTTTGAGTTAACGTCTGGATAAAAAATCAAAACATTAGTTAAAAACATAAATGACCTCAATTTTGTGCTACCAACAGCAACCTAGTAGAACAGACAAAACCTATTTATGGTTGGGCGTTGGGAGGAGGAGGCGGGGCTTGTCGGTTGTGTTAAGGTTATAGAGATAAAGGAGACTTGGGTAGACGGACATGTTAAAGATTACAATTCCACCTATAATGTTTGATCAACCATGCTATAAGTACATAATTTTTTACCTAATTGGTTATCGAATTGACAAGTGACGGTCCTCTATTGAGGGGCACATGTGGGCCTCTAGAAAGGAAATCGCAAAATGGGGCTCAAACAAGGGCGAAGATTTGGTAGGCTTATTCCCATTGTATAGATCAGAAGAGAGATAAACAGTGGACCCCATAGTGTATTTAAATATTACAAAAAATGACGGACCCCACCTACTTGTGTGTGGTCTGATGTGTTTCTGTGGTGTACAATTTCTGTACACCTATCACTTTGGAATTTGGTATTCGTTAGTGTAATATTTAGTTCAATGGTGACAAGGAATTGTGCCAATAAGTTGTTGAAAAGTACGTAATTAATGGACCCTATGTCAAATCTCATTACTATCCCTGTATTTTAGTGAATGACCTTAAATGCACGGCTATGAAAAATCCACAGATAAAGAAGGTCCAAAAATTAAAAAGGGTTGATTTTTTAACCCTACTAGTGCTTGGACTTGAATCGAAGTAAGGTATAAATTGATTATTGTATTTATATAAAAGTTGAAGAGGTCTATTTTTTCGGAGATATTTACAGAAGACAATAAATATGACTTTTTAAATAAGTTATTTCATTTCAAGCCATGGTTCTCGTGATCATGGATCGAGTATTCGAGTGTGGTATTTTTCAGACTTTTCGTCCCTTTCTGACTCACCCCAGAACTTTCTGGTTGTTGCAAATATGTCATTGAACTTTTAGTTTAGTGCAGACTCACCCCAGAACTTTCGGTTTGCTGTGAATTTGTAATTGGTCCCCATAGTTTCTAAAGATTTCAACAAAGCCCCTGAGCTTTTTTATTTTAATGATCGTGATCAGGTACATATTCTATTTATGAAATCAATAAAACTAAACAGATATTAATGTGATTGTATTGAGTCCAATTTAGAGAGGGATTTTTATTTTTTTGATAAGTAATATTTATAATAGGATGTTTGATTGTGGATTTGTGATTAATTATTATATTTTTCCTTAGAAGTAAAAATAAATTATTTATTTTGAAAGTAAATGGGCTACTATCAACAGTCAACACAAGTAACTTGTACTCTTTTTTGAACCATAAGATGAATTGAATATAGTGTTTAATTATAGCAACGGCCACCTTTAATGTACAATAATGTAGTATAAGATGAATTGAATATAGTGTTTAATTATAGCAACGGTCACCGTTAATGTACAATAACGTAGCTTAAGATGAATTGAAGAGAGTGTTTAATTATAGCAACGGCCACCGTTAATGTACAATAACGTAGCATCTTATGTTTCAAACTTTTTATTTCTTGACATTTTGGTTCTCAAAGTTGTGTTTTGATTGGACCATATTTTCTATTTTACCACTAAAAATATAGAATTTGATTGGAAAGACGAGTATAGCTTTATTTTAGTCAAAAGAAGAAAGACGTGTTGAGAATTAAAAATCCTATTTTTATACCACCAAGAGCAATAAAATGACAGTAAGAAAATAGACGCACGAGAACATGCAAGATTTTATGAGGTTCGCCTCAATGTAAAATTAAGTCATTGTTTGCCACTACAGTAATTGAAGAAGTTTACAGGACAAAACTTTCACACTTTATTTTCTCCGATCTCTTCTTTTCTATGATAATTACAATGTCGATCCATATAAGTACTCTAAACAATGACAATCAATAATTAAGCTCTAGAACTTAAGAAAAATAAAATGTCAATGTTAGAATATAGAAGCCGTGGTTGCTCCATCGAAATTCTGAACGTGCATGCACGTATGGCTATCTTCTCACTGAAATCAAACATCTGTTTTCTGTTAGCTCGCAAGTAGTGTCAACCAACAACCATAAATTATAAACTATGGTCATGAATATTAGGTAGGGTGTGCTCAACGATCGAAATGAAAATGATATTTCAACCTTCAAAATTCAAATTACTTGTTAACTGAACCCATCTAATCGAAATTAATCGTCAACAAACTCTCAACTAATTTATTCGTCTACTGCGATTTTCTTGTTATAGCTAGTTGGCCACCAAATTTATCTCTTCTATCATTTTCGTTGAATTTCAGTACCGACCCTTTTATAAAGATAAAGAAATGTTTGAGGGAAAGTAATACCATTCTATCATCTTTTCTATTGTACATAATCACCAGAAATACCTTTGCGATTCATCTATCATTCATAAATTCATATGAATTCCCAAACCCTTTCTTCATTCTTTATCCTATTGGCCATAAGATTCTTGATTCTAGTCCAAGTTCTCCCCAGTGGATCGAGCAATCCTGATGAGTTTTACCAAACATGTGGCAACAAGTTCAGCTGCGGGACAATCACCAATATTGGGTACCCTTTCCGGGGAATAGATGATCCTCTATATTGTGGATATCCTGGTTTAGTCCTTCGCTGTCAACAGAATGATGTAACAACCATCGATATAATGAACGCAACGTATCACGTGTTGGGAATTAACGAAAGCACCCAAACTATGAGGATTGTTAGGGAAGATGTGATGAGGGAAACTTGTCCACTAGACATGGTTAACACCACTCTAGACTACTCGTTGTTTGATTATTCAGCGACCAACACGAACCTCACGTTTCTATATGGTTGTCCTACATTGAATATTCCGGGTTTAAGCCTTGTTTGCTCTCGTGGATATAATAGTGTTTATGTATTGCCTGGAACTCAAGGCCCTGGAAAATGTAATACAAGTGTTGTGGTTCCGGTACTTGCGAGTACTGGAGATGGACATGGAGCTGGAGGATCAGTGAATTCTACAACGTTTGATCAGGTCCTCCAGAAGGGTTTTGAGATCAGATGGAAGATGGACGACAAAGATTGCAATGACTGCATTGAATCCAAGGGACGGTGTGGATTTAACTTTGCTACAAATCAAACAGCTTGCTTTTGCCCTGATCAGCCATACATATCAGCAACCTGCTCGAGGACTAATGGAGATAGATCTTCTTCGGGTGCGAATTTCTTTCTTTTCTAATTCCTTCTTCGTTTATTAATACTCTCTAACATTAAGAATCAGGGCTTATTCGTAGATTGTATTTTTCACCATTGGTTAGAGGATTCCAAGGTTCGACTACTAATGAGCATTATGAAACGATCAAGTATGAGACTAAGATGACATAATAACGTGGTAAAATGACAGTATGGTCAAGTGAGTATTACTGTTAGGAGGATCATTCCTAAGGTGTAGAAATGTTAACGGATAAATTGGGAATTGACACTAGTTACAATTCTCTAGGAATCATTATTCAGGGATTCTTAGGCTTGAAAAGTAGTATAATTCGATACACTTTTCCAACCAGTCCAATTAGATTTTGACTTAAATGGATCAGTGGTTAATTATTTTCTCCATTATGAATTGGTGAGCAATCGCTTGAATCTGGTAAGATGTTGACAACTCAATTTACTTGTCCGCTATTAAATGTGGAATGGAGAAATTCTGTCTCAGAAAAAGTGAGTAGGAAGGAAATATCGGAGCTATTGAACTACGGTCATAGGCAAACTTGGACTTGTTGAAGTGAACTTGATAACGGTGGAGTGCTACTTGCTTAACCAAATTCTTTTACGCTGTTGAAGAAAGCAAATTACCTATACTAAATCGAATATCCAACGACATATAAGCACTTTGCACGCACCATTTCTGTATCAGTTCTGGAAGAGCGAAGGATCCCATTGGATTTCATTCGAAGGAAGAGCATTATAAAGATCGTATTGATTCTTATCAATACAAAGACTGGACTAACTGTTAGAAACTTGAGATTCCATTCTAAAAGGTTATCAGGTAGAGTTACTCAATTCTCTTAAGAACTCAAGACCATCCCCCAAAGGAGACTTTTGTTCATACATCTTCAACAATTAACTGTTCCTTCGTGACTCGCACAAGATCATCAATAGGTTTCCTTTAACCAATAACATCTTTCGTCCATTTTCTTTCAATTAGAAATAGAAAGATCACACATAGGTCTATATTATCTCCATCGCATTAGGTATGCATTACCATAGATATCCCGCAACTCACAAGTTCATTAATCTCCTGCTATCGCGACCAATTGAGGTCCATACCTTCGTTCAGATCTTTTATACACTTTTTGAATCCATGATTCTCATCCATGTGGTTTAGTTCGGAACACAACTTTGATATCACTTGTTGAGTCGTTAGAACTTAATATTGTCTCTATCTCCAGTCGATGTGCAAGTTTTTTTTACTTTTTTTCACACATCCCTAACAAATTCTTCACTTTGTTCTGTGCTTGTAAATCTAGGAACTATTAAAATTATGTGCAATCACTCTGTAATTACATAATATTTCTTTGACCTAGTCCATTCCAAGTTTCCAACAGAAGCTTCTAATTTGTTTGAAAAAACTGCACAAAGTGACATGCTTTGTCAATTCCCACTGGGTTCACATTTTAAAGCTTAGTAATCAATATTACGTCCAAAAAAAAGAATTTAAGCCATCCATCTTCAACATGAACTTCGCTTACCCCATTTTTCTGTAACCTCTCTCTTTTTCTCCAAATATGCATCCCAAACTCACCCGGAGATATTTTCTTCTCCTCATAAGCCTACTGTTAATCCGGTACATCCCGGGTTCCTTGTGTCAAAACGGTAGAGAATATGCAGACTGTGGTGCTCCATTTCAGTGTGCCGGAATCAGTGGAATAAGTTATCCATTCTTTGGTGGGAATAGGCCGGCCTATTGCGGATATCCAGGTTTCCAGCTCATTGATTGCCAAGGCGATGTCCCAATTCTTATCATTTCATCAAGACGATATCGTGTCCTGGAAATCAATAACTCCACAAAGACAGTTAGAGTTGCAAGGGAGGATTTATGGAACATCACTTGTCCCAGATTCCTTTACAACACAACCTTGGAACAAAACATCTTTCTGTTTTCTCCCAATTATCCAAACATTACCCTATACTACGGTTGCTCCACATCTAATGGTCAGCCTATACCACCACAGCTCCCATCGATGTTCACTTGCGATGTGAACCAAACCAGCAGCGCAAGTTTCTTCACAGTAGGAGGAGATTTTACATCTATCGCTGGAATCGGTATCAGATGTGAGACTAATATCTCTGTTCCAGTCAATCAAACTGCGGCAGGGTTCTTGGCAGTTGCTTCAGCTTCAATCGTTCTTCTTCGGGACGCTCTTGCTAGTGGCTTCTCATTGCTGTGGTCCGCGAATAATACCGTCTGCGAAACTTGCACTCAGTCAGGTGGTCGATGCGGAACTAATCGGGATTCTCAATCATTTGCTTGTTATTGTGTTAATGGAACTTCTGCGTCAACTTGCAACTCTATTGAAACTGAAAACGGTACGTGTTATTCAATTTTTTTTTTTGCTCGTTTAGGAACAAAATTATCTGTAAACGCACGATCCCATGACTTTTCCAACAAAATCTGGAATTTCAGAAAAGTTTAAGTTAGTATCAATTCGTTCATCAAAGCATTATATATCAATGGAATCACCGGTACATGTCATCGGAGCGGATCTAAGACCGAACTCTTAATATGTAATATAAAAGATTTACACACCCATCAAAAATGAAATGGACTAGGGACTTCAGTCGATCCATTCCCCCTACATCCGCCCTACATATCCCTGATTATACAGAAATGGCAAGGCATGTTTTATATGTAGGTTTTGAGGAATTTTTTTTCCCTGATATATGGACCAAAAATATAGGTTGTTCAAATTCATCCTTCGTTGTACCAAGGATTAAGAACAATCCTGTTTCCCTGCCTCTCCTCTGTTGAATCCATTTTTCCGGGTTTTTATCTTTTTTTAGTATACCCATATCGAGTACTTTAAGGAACTATACTTTTAATCTCTTTGCAACCCCGAGGGTAGCTCAATTGGTTAGGCCTTATGTTTGTTCTCTTATGATCACCAGTTCGAGTCCCTTTAGG
>CAIGRH010004763.1:0-17703 GCA_903798295.1 Fraxinus nigra | reverse complement strand
AAGTTTTTATGCTATTTATTTACTATTTTGTATTTAAATTTAAAACTTATCTTTTTTGTTGGAAACTTTGAAAAAATGTATAAAGTTTCTATAAATCTGTTTTAAATGTTTAGTAAGTATTATTTTTAATTATTAAATGATTTTTTGATTGATTAAAAATTAAAATAATATTAAAATAAGAAAACGCTTTTTTACGCATAAGTCTCGCCTAGTCCTTACCTTTGCCTTCATGCATTACGCCTTTTAGAACACTGATCGTGTGGATTGGAAAAATATGTGCATCGGCATATTTTTTATTTAACTGATGTTAATTATTTATTGATTGGCTGTCATATTTCAAACAAATCTTCCATCTTCTCTCTTTTATGTTCTTTAATCTTAATTTTTAGTTGATATAATCTCTAATATTCTGATTTCTGGGACTTTTAGTATTGAATACTGATAAGGGATTCGCAAATAGACTTGTCCATATTCCTAAAAGATTTGTATCATTTTGTGGCACATCCAATTATAAGAAACTAGCTGTTTAAGAAATTTTCAAACCAAGATCTTATGGATACTGTTTATTCAAGAAGAGATCTCGTCATAAATGCTAGAGAAGAGTTGACTTTCCCTATAAAAATCCTATTGAGATCATATCTATACGATCTTAAATCCTATTATTTTTGTAAAATAAGATTCCAACTCGGCAAGGTATATTGTATATAATATATTTGTCTACCATTTTATCAAATATTGTTTTCTACAGTAAACAATTTTCATCACATATTCACCCAATAAAATATTCTACACATAAACCAATAAAATTAGTTTAAATTTTAACTACACATTTTCCAAAAAATATTATTCATTACACCACTCTTCTCCCAATAATGGGAGACAAAGGGTGTCTTAGCCTTTGTTTGGAGCTCATTCTTCAACTTCAAAGTAGAAAAAAAATGACAGTTGGTACAGTTGGTTGAGAAAGTGGGACCCAGAAAAAAAGGGGTCAAAAATGGTGGTTGAATTTGGAGTATAACGGTCAAATAATGTATTTTTTTGGTGGAACGGGCTTAGTAAAATGAATAAAAATTTACGGCAAACTATTTTGACCCACAATGTTACATGCACACCACTGAGCTAAAGGACATGAGGTTGAAGATACACCACTATTTTGTTCTCCCTCTATTGTCTGAATATTAAGAGCCTGTTTGGTAGGGCTACTAATCAGATTAAAATTGAAAATATGGCTGTTGTTGGGTCTCACTCGTCTAATAAAAGTCAACAATAACGACTAGTTTTTCAATTTTAATCCGATTTTAATCTCTATCAAACACCCTCTAGGTGTTGAAAATACAATTTAAGATTTTCTTGTTTCAAACGTTAGGACAAAATTGTTTTTGTCCCACTTTAATGTCTGTGTTGAATGTCAAATGAAAATATATTTATTGCGAAAATTGAATATCCAAATGTTAAAAAGATAAGTTACAACACAAAATACTTAATCAATCTTGCAAGACTCAACTAGGGACATTTTATGTCTTTCTTTTCTATCATAAGATTGCTCACATTTTTACTAATAAATTTGATTTGATAAACAATAATGTTTTTAAATTAGGTTGTTTATTACTCGAGACCAACTTGATTCATTTTATTAATGTAATCTGATTGTGTTAACAATCATGCCTTAATTTTTATCATATTTGACTCTTAGTTAATGCCCCGTTAGGTAGGGATTAAAATTCAATTAAAATTGAAAATATGGTCGTTATTGAGTTTCACTCGTCTAATAAAAGTCAACAATAGCAGTTAGTTTTTCAATTTTAATCTGATTTTAATCTCCACCGAACGGGCCCTAAACCATTAAATTCATGTCAAAGTTAAAAAGTTCTCGAATATAAAATAAATATACGAGATAATTCCTTAAAATAAGAACAAACGAAATTTTATGTAAACCGTTTTGAGTCCATCTCATCCAAATCAAGACTGTTTATTGCTTTAGCGGCTATTTTTGGACAATACGACTCTCTTCGATTACGATTACGCACAACATTTGGCATCTACCTTTTATGGATAGGACTATTGGAACAACGTGATAATGTGACAAAAAATAAAAGAGAATCTTGGTTTAAAACACTGAAATTCATTTAACTTTTGGCAAAATTTTGCCGCATAAAGTTAAGTGATCAAAATAAACATCAGGATCAACATAAAACTTCACTAAAAGTTCAGTACCAGAAAGTCAAACAAACAGTGAAGAAGACAGTCCAATAAATGTCATAATGTGTACATTTAGTATTATCACCAACAATCACCCACTTTATCTTATCTTACACACAGTTATTTGTCCACACATACATCTTTTCCATTCTAGCCACTTTCATCCACTGAGATTTTGGGCATAAACAAGTCAATCAAGTCTTGAATTATTGCTCAACTTGACTGAAAAGTCATCTCCTATTTATATATAAATCTAGCTTTCAGGTTTAAGTGCATTGATTAATGGAAAATTCAAATCCCAGTGAGTTGCTTTCTGGTTTCTTGTCGAAAAGGGTATGAAATTTCAGTGGCTTCTGGAAGGATGTATGTATATTTTATTGAACCCCAGCTTTTTCTTCATTGAAGATTAGGGGGTTTTTTTTTTTTTGAAGAGTTGCTGCATGTAATTATTGTCATATTATCTTTCTGGGAAAACAGTGGAAATGGATAATAAAATTCTCTCAGTATTTTGTATACTTCTCTTGTTCTCTTATCCTTCTTGCGCATTGCCCTTGTGCACTGACTTGAGTAAGTGTGTGTGTGGGGGTGTGAATTCTTGATTCTTTAACGTCGTTTTCGAGTTATAAGTACTTGGAGAGAACTCGTCTTTAAAACCGGCTTGAAAGGGTAGGGTGCTTGATGTGGTGATCAATGTGCACAGTAGACTTTCCACGAGGGATGCGAAATTCAAAACTAACCATGGTTCATTATTTCAATTCGGTGATCCTATGGAACCATTTTTCTATTAGAAATAGTGCCACATCGAGGTGTCTTGTGACTTGTGAGACGGGATGTCTACTGTGATACCACTGTCTTGTTCTTGGTAAAACTCACCCTTAAAAGTGGTTCGTAAGGAGGGTGCTCAAAGTGATTATAAACTCGCGAAACCATGTAAGATTTGGGACATTTTACTAAATTGTCTTTGCTTTGTTTGTACTTGACATTTACAGGAGCACCTACAACTCCAAAGAGCAGTTTATCATTCTGTCCATATAATGGAAAATCCTGCTGTAATCCATCAGAAGATCTGGCATTGCAGAAGAGGTTCCAGGCCATGAACATTTCTGATATTGCCTGTGCCTCAGCTGTGAAATCAATCCTCTGTGCAGTAAGTTGTTAATTTATAGATCAGCACTTTGTAATCCATTTTTCTTTTTCTTTTTTCTGAAGCTTATGAATTAAAAAAAAAAAAAGGCTATGTTCTTCAATATATTGCACAAAAATGTTGATAATCACGCCTGCCTGTTATGGAAAATGGATATTTAGGTACATAATTAAATCTGAATTTGATGAAAAGTTCAACATAAAGTGGACTGTTAGTTCTAATTGCCTAATATTAATTCTTTTGTTCGAAATCTGAGTATAGTTCCACAGATTTTTGTTCGACAAAGCTGAATAAAGATTAAAGTTTTAATTATATAGCCGATTAAGAATTAGGCAAATATTGCTGAGTTACTATGCTTCACAACGATAATGGTTCTATGAGCACGAGATTGGAACCATTCAAATTAATATATTTTTGAAGAGATTTATCATTATGTGGTCAAAAACAGAGTTTCTGCTTATTCTTCATAAACTATTTTTCTTCTTCTATTCTCCTGATATTCTTGTACCGAGGCATTGTAGTGTGTACAATTTTACAGTAAAAGTGTGATTCGTTTTAGTAAACCCTTTTTCATATTCCGATCAAAAACTTACTTAACTTTTTAGAGATTATTTATGAAGGCTTTATCTTTGCAGACTTGTGATCCGTTCTCAGCAGAGTTGCTTAAGGTAAAATCGGATCCTCGTCCTGTTCCAATCCTTTGCAATTCGACTGCTGGCACAGCTGTCTCATCTTTGTCAGATAACGACTTTTGTTCAACAACATGGAATTCTTGTCAAAATGTACCGATCCTGAATTCTCCCTTTGCCCCTTCATTACGAAGTAAGGCTCAAGTGCCACAAAATGCCAGCATATCCAAACTCACTGACCTCTGGCAATCAAAATCTGATTTTTGTAACGCATTTGGTGGTGTCACGGATGAGATTTCCCTTTGTTTTAACGGTGAAGCAGTCTTTCTCAACAAAACCAACACTTTGCCTCCACCAAAAGGCTTGTGTTTGGAGAAAATTGACGATGGATCTTATCTTAATATGGTGGCTCATCCAGATGGTTCCAACCGGGCTTTCTTTTCTAACCAGGCAGGGAAAATTTGGTTGGCCACGATTCCTGATCAGGATTCAGGAGAGGTAATGGGACTTGATGAGTCGAGTCCATTCGTAGACTTAACAGATCAAGTTCATCTTGATACTAGTTTCGGGATGATGGGAATGGCTTTTCATCCAGACTTTGCAAAAAATGGCCGTTTTTTTGCATCATATAATTGCGACAAAGAGAAGTCTCCAGGATGTGGTGGAATTTGTGCATGTAATTCGGATGTAGGATGCGACCCCTCACAGTTAGGTTCTCTCGATTCAGGACCGCATTGCAAATATCAGACCGTTGTTTCAGAGTTTACTTCTAATGGAACTGCTTCAAATCCATCGATGGTATACCTTTTCTCTCCTTTTTTGTGTTTAGAAAGGAATCTTAGCAATTCTTTCTAAGCTCAAAAGTTACCTTCAAGAGTATGCAGTGACATACTTCAAAGAAGTTATTTTTAAGAGCCAAACATGCTGTTAGTGTTCACCTGATTTTAGTAATATACGATTTCTAGGCTGAAAAGGCCAGGCCATTTGAAGTAAGAAGAATATTTACAATGGGGCTTCCGTTTGGAGCAAATCATGGTGGCCAAATACTTTTTGGGCCGGAAGATGGATATCTATACATCATGATGGGAGATGGTGGAAGCAAAGGAGATCCCTATAATTTTGCACAAAATAAGAAGTCATTGCTCGGAAAGATAATAAGGCTTGATGTGGACAATATACCAAGTAAGTTTTGACACCTGTACATTGTTAAGGTGGAATGTACCATAGTAAATAGTATTAAGAAAGAAAAAAAGTTGAAAAATCTTGTTCATTATGCTATCCAGTATCCAATTCTTCATACAAAAATCTATGTTTCTGCTATACAAGTGTAGTTCTATACTTACAATCCCAATTGCATAAAACTTAATATGTCCGTTGAATGTTTCTCTTAAATTCTTTTATGCATGATTTATTCTTGTTTCTACATGGTTCTGATTTTCAGGTGAAGAGGAGATAGTTAAACTTGGTCTGTGGGGAAACTATTCTATCCCACAGGATAATCCTTATTCCGAAGATAAAGAATTGGGGCTGGAAATTTGGGCCCTCGGTTTAAGAAATCCGTGGCGTTGTAGCTTTGATTCAGAAAGGCCTTCCTATTTTCTCTGTGCTGATGTTGGACAGGTTTTGGAGATTTCTAGCCAGTTTCTTCAATTCTTTAAATAAATGTGCTTACTGATAGGATAAATGCTTGGTTTAAATTTTGCAGGATCAATATGAAGAGGTAGACATCATATCGAAGGGGGGAAACTATGGATGGCGTGTTTATGAAGGTCCTCTTGTTTTTAAACCTCAGCAAACTCCAGGGGGAAATACTTCTGCTAATTCCATCGATTCAATCTTGCCCGTAGTGGGATATAGTCATTCAGAGATAAATAAACTAGGATCTGCAGCAATATCAGGAGGATATTTCTACCGTGCCAAGACTGATATGTGCACATACGGAAGGTAATACACAATTCTTTCTTCATTAGTTCATAAAATCTAGAATATGTTTTGTTGGACAGTGTGGAGCGTAATCATATTGATCACTTATCGTCTCAAATTCTGATCGACCTATTATCTATTCAGGGGCATATTCACATTATATATTTGTATTGGGCTGATCTAAAATTTTATAGTAGGACCACATTCTGTGAGACACTTTGAGAGGCATGAGATCACTATAGTACTCTTCTTATGCATAGTTAAAACCTGCAACAGCGAGTTCATATTTTCTGTGAATCTTTGTGTCCTTTGCTTGTATCTTAATTGTTCTCTATTTTTGCTACTGAAGCTGGAATTGGGGTTTTAATGTGCAACACTTCTCGCAAACTAACCTTGAACGATTATATGCAGTTACTTGTATGGAGATTTATATGCCAATCATATATGGGCAGCATCAGAAACTCCCCAAGACAGTGGAAACTTTTCTACAACAGATATCCCTTTCAGCTGTGCTCCAGATTCTCCTATCAAGTGCAGCACAGTGCCTAATAGCAATCTTCCTGCTTTAGAATACATTTTCTCATTCGGAGAGGATAACAGGAAAGATGTTTTCATTTTAACACAAAGTGGAGTGTATCGAGTTGTTCGTCCAAGTCGTTGTAATTATAAGTGCTCAAAGGAAAGGGTAATATCTACACCTAGTCCTCCTCCCCCGGCTCCTTCTCCAGCTCACCTTACTACTCCATATTTCGAATTTATGCTTATCTGTGTAAGTTTGCTTTTACTAGGATTTCTTTTGTAACATGAGTAGTGTTGCTTTCTCTAATATGAGACAATAGTATTGACTACCAATTTTATAAATTCCTCCATCAGTTAATCTTGTCTCTGGGTGAACATCAGTAGTTTACATGAATATTGGGGTAGGCTACATAATTTTTTTTTTTTTTCTCCATTCGATTAATTGTTATTACTAGAATATTTTAAGCAATTAGATCCTTAACAACTACAATAGATTGTGTTAGTTTTGGTCTTCTTACCTCTTCCTCTTCTGAATTCTATCGACATTGCATCACTCTTACGAAATGGACCTCTTTGAAGTCTATGAAAACATGTCACAACCATCTATTCTTAAGAACAAATAATCGGGCGGAAAAAGGGGGAGAGCTCTCCATTCCTTGTGCCGAAATCTCTCAATAAAGCAACTAGGCCGTTTTCGTATTTCTAAAGGGGCTTTCTCCATTCCCTTGTTTTATCCACATCTAAATTCCTCTACGTTCGTTATTACAATCGAGAGAATGAAGAATTGAATTGGAGGATATTATTCATCTCAACTGAAGAAGTGAAAAGTCTGTACAATAAATAGACAGGGAAATGAAAAATGGCGGGAAAATCCAGCTGGCAAACTAACTCACACTTACATGAGCTGAAATGAAATAAAACGATGGTCGTAATAGGCCCCCTCAAGATGTGTTATAAATGTTATTCACACACATCTTGGACATTAATGGAGCAAGTGTTGATGCAGGTAAGGGCTTAGTGAATGCGTCTGCGAGTTGATGTCGTGACCTGATTGGAAGCAATTTAACTACCCCAGCAGTAATTTTGTCTCGAATGAAGTGGCAGTCAATTTCTATATGCTTTTTCGCTCGTGAAAAATTGGGTTATTTGCAATTTGAATAGCAGCAAGATTATCACAATAAATCACTGCAGGATAATTGTCTTCAACCTGAAAATCTGTCAGCAGTTGCTTGATCCATATAATTTCACTAGTTGTAGCTGCAAGGGCCCTATATCCTGCCTCAGTAGATGAACGAGAGATGGTAGATTGGCGTTTAGATTTCCGAGCAACCAACGAATCACCAACGAATATGCAAAACCCAATAGTAGACTTTCGTGTATCAAAGCATGAGCCCCAGTCAGCATCCAAAAAAGCTCGAATTTTGACAGGCATAATAGGAGCTGAAGAAAAAAGGATTCCTTGGCCAGGACTTCCTTTTAGATAGCAAAGCAAGTGATGAACAACTTTGAGATGAGGTAGCCTTGGATGAGACATATATTGACTTAATTTGTTTACTATGAATGCGATGTCTGGCCTAGTGAGGGTCAGATATATCAATCTTCCAATCAGTTTTCTGTATTGTGATGCGCTTGGCAGTAAGTCACCTTCATGTAAGCTGAGTTTAATTCTTGAATCCATAGGGCTATTAGCAAGCTTGCAGTCCAAATAGCCTGCATCTTCAACCAGCTGTAAGGTGTAATTTCTTTGTGAGATGACTATCCCTGAAGATGCTCAAGCAATTTCAATCCCCAAGAAGTACTTTAAACACCCCAGGTCCTTAAGTTTGAACTGAGAGTTAAGGAACTCTTTCAACTCATTGATAACTTGTTTATTAGGTCCAGTGATGACTATGTCATCAACGTAAACTAATAGACCTATGAAATTATTTCCTGAACCTTTTGTAAAGATAGAGTAATCTGCTTTGGATTGGGTAAATCCATTTTGGATGAGAGCACTTGAAACCTTGGAATTCCACTCGCGTGAAGCTTGCTTAAGACCGTATAATGACTTGTATAGCTTACATACTAATGTCGCCCTCGGTTTGAGAGGTTTAATAAGGTCATAGCCAAGAGGTAAGTCCATATAAACCTCCTTAAACAAGTCACCATTTAGGAAAGCGTTGTTGACATCGAGCTGAACTAAATGTCGTTGCTGAGAAGCTACAAGAGTGAGCAGAACCTTGACAGTAACAGCCTTAGCCACTGGTGAAAAAGTGTCAAAATAGTCCAATCCATCTTGTTGAGTGAAACCCTTTGCAACCAAGTGTGTCTTGTGTCTTTCCAAGGTACCATCAGAGTTAAACTTGTTTTTGTAGACCCATTTACATCCAACTGAATGCTTACCAGCAGGTAAAGGCACAATAAACCAAGTATTATTTTGTTCCAATGCCTCTAATTCATTCTTCATGGCATCTCGCCGCTGAGGGAACTTTACTGCATGATTGAAGTATTTAGGTTCAGTTTGAGATGAGATGTTCAGTATGAGGTGTGTATGTGGATTAGAAAGATTGTTGTATGAAATGAAATGTCCAATATGGTAAGGAGGGAACGCAGGAGAATGTGAGTTATATGGAAGCAAATTACAGTGGAAATCTCTAAGATGAGATGGAGGCCTAGAGACTCTGTGGGATTTTCGAATATTGGAGACAGAAGGTACATTGGATTGAGAATTTTCAATGATGATTGGATTAGGATGTGGGATTTCAGGAACAAATGGAGAAACATCAAGATCATTAGAAATGGTAACATGAGTAGGTGTTTGAATATGTGACATATCAGGTGGAACAGATAAAAAGGAAGATGATAAAACTAAATCAGGAAATGGGTCTGGTAATTGGTGATCATCAATAATAGAATGAAAATGGAATATGTCTTCGTGAAAAAAAAACATCCCTAGAAATGAAGATTTGTTTTGAAACAACGTCAAGGAGTCTGAATCCTTTAACTCCAGGAGGATAACCTAAGAAAACACACATTCTGGCCCTAGATTGAAACTTTGTCCAATGGGCAGTTAGTGTGGAGGCAAAAGCTAGACAACCAAAGACCCTGAGGTAAGAATAATCTGGCTTGTTTCCATATAGTAATTCAAAGGGAGTTTTGTGATATAGGATAGGAGCAGGTGTTCTGTTGATTAGGTGTACTGCAATGAGTACACATTCTGACCAAAAATGGATTGGAATTTTGGATTGAAAGAAGAGAGCATGTGCTACATTAAGAATATGTTTATTCTTGCAGGGACTATGTTGATTTTCTCAATTACATTGTTCATCATTTTAGCCTTTATTCAAGGCTGAAAAGATGATTGAGTGTAATGAATTTCAGCAGCGTAAGGAAATTATATTCGGGATTGACTTTTAGACAAGTTTTTGCATTGTAATGGAGAGTAAGACTTCCCTGATTTTTTTCATATTGTGAATATTTATGTTCCAATAATGTCTAAAAAATGATGGCAATATTTAGTTTCACCGCAGCCCATTGCTTGAGGAAAAAATAATTTATTTTATTAAAGACCTTACAAGTGCACAAAATTTCACAATAAAACTTGATTTCGGACATCTTCCTTTGACCGTGAAACAATTATTCGAATAAAATCTATAATCCTCGAGCCCAAAAAGCCACATTTTTTTAAAAACTCAAAAATGATGATTTTAAAGGGTAGACTCATTAAAGTCACAAATAGAATTACGATCTAAGCCAATTTTATTTAAGGTGGGATTCATTCATGCGATACTGCTTGGAAAAGTAACACTTTGACGCCTCAAATGTTATAAACAAAGTTGATACCAGAATTATTCTGATACCACTTGTTGTGAAACAAATCACCGGATTGAGATATTGAAATTTTATAACAAACAATAATGAAGTATATTATCAAGCAAAGAATAATGAAGGCAAAAATATGGTAGATGAATTAAGATATTTTATTGACTCAAAAATAATGGAGAAGAGAAAAAATTATAATAGATTTTATAATTCTAGTAATCTATTTTCTCACACTTATCAAATTATATAGAAAAGTCTAATATTTATAGAAAACATGTAGGGGACGTCCAAATCTACTTAGTATAGTTGTTGATAAAGTAGGATGCCAACAATCGAGTCCAAAACGAAGTAGGAAAAGAAAAATGCAAAAAAACTTAACAGCACTGGTGACGCCACGTCGCCCACCTCCGGGCGCCATGGCATCAAGCAATCTGCCCCATTTTTTTTTTTTTTGGCTCTAATTATTTTCTCCATTCCAAAACTCTTTTTCAAGTCTAATACTAATTTCCAACTCTCAATGGGATTCCAAAATAGAACATCAACTTGATATAGGACTCCAATAGTATTCCAAACTGAATTCTTCTTGACGTGCACTTCAATTGAAATTCTTCAAACACTTTAACAAAGGAATTAGAGTCACAACCAAATTCTAAAAATCTTCACAATGACACGAATTCTACCAAAGAATGAACTGACTTCTTCAAACAATAACTAAAAAATTAATTTCTCCAATAAAAAACATAAAATTCCCCACCTCTTTCAATGAATCCAAGCACTACTATGCAAAATTACTTTAGATTCCCAAAAATCATAATGATTTTGAATTAACTAAAATGGGTTGTAACACACCCTAAAGCAAAATCAATACTAAATGCTTTTACCGAATGCGCATTGCTAGATTGTACATCTTCTACTTCACCTAAAGCATGCTCAATAAAATCATCATCTACATACCTTGTTCCACTGGGTCCGTCCCTAGCAATTGAATACAATGGCACTGCAGGTGATGGTGGTAAAGTAGCATTACACATATCTTCGAAACGCCATTGAGTTGTATTCTTCAAATCTGACTATTTATGAACTCTTAAAGATATTGTACCAAACTGAATGTCTACCATGGTACTGAACCTGTGCTGATTGACTCTTCTAGGTTATGTATGACCCTACAAGATGTATAACTAAGACATTTTTCGTCCCTCCAATACAACCTAGGCACCCTTTCAAACTTGCAAGGTTCCACCTCCACCAAAGAACTCATAACCCTTTGAATCAAGGATAGACAACGAGATGAGATTCTTCTTCAAATCTAAAACATGTCGAACCTAATCAAGTGTTCTAATTGTTCCATCCAAAAACTTCANTCTACCATGGTACTGAACCTGTGCTGATTGACTCTTCTAGGTTATGTATGACCCTACAAGATGTATAACTAAGACATTTTTCGTCCCTCCAATACAACCTAGGCACCCTTTCAAACTTGCAAGGTTCCACCTCCACCAAAGAACTCATAACCTTTTGAATCAAGGATAGACAACAAGATGAGATTCTTCTTCAAATTCAGAACATGTCAAACCTGGCCAAGTGTTCTAATTGTCCCTCCCAAAAGCTTCAATTTGACCGTACCAATTCTAGCAACCCGACAAGACGCGTTGTTTCCCATAACTACGACACATTTGGAAACAATTTCATTGTAGTAAACAAGTTCTTATTAGAACACATATGAAACACACATGCTGAATTAAGAATCCAATTCTCTTCCTGTTTAGACTCAATGTCAGAAATAGCTAAGAGATTTTCATCACTTACAACGTTCTCCATGAGGTTTGCTTCGCTTTAAATATCTGAATATCTACTTGCAGACATCTTTTCTTTATTTGCAATTTGTAGCAATCTTTCTTCAAGTGCCCATTCTTCTTGCAATAGTTACAAATTTGATTGCTGAACTTAAATTTCGATCTGCCCCTTCCAGAACCACCATGAGCAACAGACATTCTCCATTTCTGGTCTCAGAAACCAAATATTTCATCTTCTCTTTTGAATATAAAACATCATACAACTCCTCTATGGTGAGAGTATCACAACTGTACAAGATCGTGTCTCTAAAATGGAAAAAACGAAGCGTGCAACGAATACAATAAGATCAAGGCCAAATCTTCTCCATCATACTCAACTTCCAAAATTTCTAAATCAGTGACGATTTCTTTAAATACATGTGATCTTCCAATAATCCTCCTTCTGCCATTTGATGAGTGTATAAACACTGCTTGAGGTTCAACTTGCTTGTCGGACTTTAAGTCTTGCATAATTGCTCCAACTTCAATCATAAAGAAGATGCTGAATTTCCCTTCAAAACGTCCTAAAGAATGTATTTGATAGATGAAGATGAATGTGACAAACTGTCATCTTATCCCTCTATAATTTCTCCTCCGCCATCAAAGTTGTTGACAACTTGTCAATTCCCAGTAATGTATCATCCAAATCTAGCTGTGCGAGTACTGCAGTATGCTAACTTGTCATAGCGAAAACTTAGTGCTCTGATCCAAAAGCAGAATGTCATACTTCATGGAAGCCATCACGAACAAAGATTTCAAACAAATCAAGTCTTGTGCTCTATGGAACTACTGAACCTTAGCCCTGATACCACTTGTTATAAATAAAGTCGATACCAGAATTGATCTGATACCACTTGTTGTGAATCAAACTACCGAATTAAGATGTTAAGTTTATATGACAAATAATAATAAAGTTATCAGAATCGTTCTGATACCACTTGTTGTAAAACAAACCACCGAATTGAGATGCTGAAGTTATATGACAAATAATAATGAAGAATATGATCAAGCAAAGAATAATAAAGATAAGAATATGACGGATGAATTAAGATATTTTATAGACTCAAGAATAACGGAGAAGAGAAAAATTACAATAGATCCTATAATTCTAGTAATCTATTTTCTCACACTTATCAAATTATATAGAAGGGCCTAATATTTATAGAAAATATGTAGGGGACATTCAAATCTACTTAATAGAGTTGTTGATGAAGTAAGATGCCAAAATCGAGTACATATCGAAGTATGAGAAGAAAAAAGGGAATAGCACGGGTGGCGCACGGCCAGGGCAATCTGCCCCATTTTTTTTAATTATTTATTTATTTATTTATTTATTTTGCTCTAATTGTTTTCTCCATTTCAAAACTCTTCTTCAAGTCTAATACTAATTTCCAACTACCAATGAGCTTCCAAAATAGAACTTCAACTTGACATAGGACTCCAATAATATTCTAAACTGAATTCTCCTTTAACGTGTAATTCAATTAAAAATTTCAATACTTCAAACACTTCAACACAGAATTTCGAGTTACACCCAAATTCTACCATCAAGGAATCAGTTGCACAAAGAATTGGATACTAGGCTTCTTGCTATCAGAATAAGGTTCCTTATTTAAAGCAGCTCCACCAAAACTGAACCATTTTGTTATTTCTTTATCCCCCAAACTGCATTGTAAGATTCAGAGATCAAAAATATAAAGTTTAGTTCCTACAATAAAGCTATTTGTACATTCTTTCCCTTACATTCATGTTGACATTTTCTTTGTTTTCAAAAAATTGTGGACGGCAAAAGTGTTTTTTTTTTTAAAACTATCCAATAATGTGTTGTCACGTAACACAATGTAAACAATAATGTAAAAGATGATATACATATAGCATGATTGTTAGTTCCCACTGTGGTCATCAGTTATCGTTTGCATCCCCACTTCACTGGCAAGGTATGTACATTCCATAAAATGTTTAACTTTTAAGCCTTTCTCTAATAAGAAATGAGACACAAAAACACTAGGGAGTTTAGGTTAATGATGGAAACAATATACAATAACAACCTATATGCCTCCCTCCTCTAACTTGTTTTATCGAGATCGAATCACCTTTGTGAATGAAGTGTTGTGTGTCTACATGAATTGTGTCGAAATTACTTAACTCTCCATTTCTTCAATTTCTTAATTTGTCATCAACCAGCACCACCTCCACTTTCTAATTAAGTTATAATTAGTGTAATGGAAACTAGATGTCCAAATTAACAATCAGATAAACTTTCATGGTTATGTTATTGGTTATTAATTTAGATTTGACACAATTTGTTATTATTTCAAGAGGTGATGTTAAATTTATGAACAGTTATATTTATAAAAATATATAAATAAGAAAGGAATAAGTGTGAAATTCACTAAATATGTGAATAAAAAGTTATTTGATTTATAGCAAGTATTTATTAATATATTTATAAATACATAACAGCTATATGCTTAGTCGCAAAGTTAATACATAGAAAGACTCCAAAGAAATTCTAGTTTTCAGTACCTTTCCTTTGACAACCTTCTGTTATGATTTTCAAATGATGGATAATAATCTGCTTCACACTAAAGTTTTAAAGAAAAAAAAAAGTAAAAGTTAGTTATTTAAAAGTAGCTCTTACCTCTTGTCAAGACTCAAAATAAGTAATTTGTTTATTTTTAACTTTAATTGCAGGAAAAAAAAATTATTTATTTTAAAAGTAACTCTTTATGCTTTGGAAGCTTGGTGGTGTTGTTGTTGGTGCTAGCAGAGTTGACGACGGCATAAAGTCTATTTTATTTAGTGTTTTAAAAAGTTTAAAGTGTGGCTAAATATAAGATCAGGTTTCAAGTTCTACAAGCCTAGACAATGCCTAGGCGTAAAATAGCATTTTTCTTATTTTTAATATTATTTCAAAAATTATTTAATAATTAAAATAATACATCAAATATCTAAAATTACAAAAATACTAAATTTACTTAATAATATTTACAATTAGTCAATTATACAATTTTCAAGTTTTTGAAATACAAAAGCTAAACTATTTTTCATTGTTTTGGTTTTCAACTAGACAAGTCATACTCAATATATTTATAGGAATTTCATACAAATTTCTGAAATTTTCAACAAAACGATAGGTCTCAAAATCATAAGCAAGTAATGTAGATAACATTATAGTTTTTTTTATATAACATCGTAACTTTTTAAAATAGATTGAAAAATAGGGACTCCAATTCAATGACTTGTTTTCATTTTCTATTTTTGTATCAATAAAGTTAGTTGAAAATCTTAAAACTAAAGTTAAATAAAGACTTTTGAAAAATAAAAATTAATAAAGCGGGATTAGGCGCGCCTAGTCACACATTAAATGCTCATCAAGTTTTGGGTGGAGGGAATAGGTAGTTAATAGGGCAGATGTTAACATAGTTGGAGGAGGCTTGAGTCTTTGGAAGGTGTTGGCCGTGGAATCCGCCAGTGGTTGTGGGAGGAAGTAGTGGCGACAGTGGAGTTGTTATTGGTTGATTGATCAATAAACAATATATGATCGATAAATGGATGATTTTTTATCAATAAATAATATGTGACCTAAAAAATACGAGATTACAACTAAATTTGTAATTGTAACTCACAATTTGTTAAGTTGTCATCAATTAATTTAATAATTTGTGATAGAAAAATAAGTTGTAGCTAATAAAATTTGTGTTCGAAAAATAATATATGGTCTATTAATTTGATAATTTGTTATCAATAACGAAATTGTGACCTATAAATTTTGTGATTTTGTGATTAAAAATAATGCATGACCAATTAATTTGATAATTAATAACTGATATATAAGTTGTGACATTTGAAATTTGTGATTTGTGACTGTAATATTTTCTTACTGTGACTGATAAGTAATTGTGATCATAAATTGTATAATATTGTAATATTAATATATTTAATTAATAAAATTTTTTAAATGATCTATTTTAATTAATAAATTTAATTATAGCCTGATTTTTGAAGTTTTATAACATTTTTATTAATTTTGAAACTGTATATTCTAATCAACTTAAATTTGTATTGTTCCCATTAAAAAAGATGTCATATTTCGATTCTAGAAAAAATGAGATGCACAGTATAATTTCTTCTAACATGTCTACAAGTTTAGGTGAAATGTTTCGTTACTAACAAGAAACCCCAACCACTGAGTATTATTTATTTTAAACCACATATTACAACAAACTCAAGAGTAAAAAAAAAATAAATAAATAAAAAATAAAAAATAAAAAATCAAATTAATCCAAGTCTAAAGAGCAGAAATTTATCTTTAAATCCATTAATAGTTGACAACTTAAACTTAAGAAAATTTAAACCATTTTGACAACTTTAACTTTTCGATGAAATTCTCATTCTATAAAAACCTACCAATTTGAAATAGTTGAGTTTATGGGGAAAGAAGATATATTTACGAGACTACTAATAGAGAAACGAAGAAAAGAAAAAACTTATGTTTGCACATTAAAGTTTTTCTTTTCTACTTCGAAGTAGTCTCTTTATTAACTGGACCCATAAAAAGTTTATTGTTTAAATGAAATGGGACGAAAGAGTACGTACCTAATGGTATTTCCCACTTTAATTAATGCTATTCGCGTAAACTTTCTTCATTTAGGTGAAAAGGTACAAAGGGAGTTAATTGAAATGAGTCAATAATGTTAATTAAGAGGAGAGCAATCAATAATCATACACTATGTCAAATTAGAATTTTTTACTTATTGTTGAGTCGAGCTCAATAATATTGTTAAAAAAGAAAAAGAAAAAAAAGTACGAAAGTCGCACTTGTCAAGTTTTGATTGCGAACCCTCGAAAAATTGTGGAAAGTTTTGTGTACAATAAACTTTATCACATTATCTAAATGCATATAAGGATTCGAAAATATTAATCTGCCTTCAATATCTTGTTGTCAAGCCTCATTTTGCTTTCCAATTTTTCATCATTTTATTGAATTATTTACTAACTGCAAACATTTATGGAATATCTCTATGGCACGTTTGGGATTTTCTTCTAGAGCCCAATTTCTGATTATGAAAGAATATGTAGCATCTAGTAACAAATTTTGAGAAGCATTGAAAGAGTAACTTCTCAGATTCTACATTTAACTTCTCCAATTATTCATTTTTATAATATCAATTTTAACACACACCAATAAAATTAATTTTTTTTATATACAAAATTTGTTACTATTGCATGTATTGGTTTTATAATTGTATTAATTTTGAGATTTGATTGATATTATTTGTTTTCCTTTTAGAAAAATTATAGTGAATATATTATATTAGATAAATATTTAATAATAAAACATATATAAACACATTTGATAAAATTGATGGAATGTATATTTGAAAAATCGTGGATCCCATAAAATGTATAATTAAAATTAATTATTGATTTTGACTTAAATTTAATGTAACTTTTTAGTTGAACCAAAGAGGAGCTTAATGTTATATAGAAAAAAAACAATTCTTGTTGATTTTGACTTTAATTGTTGATTGTTGATTTTTGTTTACTAAGCATACATAATTGGTTCAACTAAAAAAAAATTGATTAGGATTTAAGCCATAGTTTGATTCTCCATTATTTCCAAAAGGGTATTATATTTCCACAACATTTTCTT
>CAIGRH010004745.1:0-26398 GCA_903798295.1 Fraxinus nigra | reverse complement strand
GGCGATTGTGTTGGTTGATTGATTCATTATTTTTGGGTTAAATCCAAAACCTTGACTCTTTGGGCGTTCTTGAGTTCTGTGTTAATATCGTTGCAGGATTGCGTAGTATTCGTTGCTACGTGGTTCTCATCATTAGGTCGCTTTCCCAGAACTGGAGTTTCAGCGACCCAGAGTTGCAGGGAAGAAGAACTAGAGTTTTTACCGTTGAAGGGAAAGTGAAGGGATCCATTAAAAAGAGTTTTAGGTGGACTAAGGAGAGGTATACACAAGTAGTCTGTGTAATGTTGAATATGCTGTAATTACAGCTTTTTTCTTCTTGTATTTAGTTCTGGCAATCTCTTTGGTTTGTTACAAGTTGCCCACAATATTGTAATCTTGCATATAGTTGTAAAGTTCTGTTGATTTGTTCCGTCAAAAATGGGTCCTCAATGTAACATGCCATCAAGAAACTAGTAAGAAGCAAATGGGAATTATTTCAAATTAACAGGATGGACATGCAAAAACTAGTCAAGAAAAAATTAAATCAGTGTAAATTGTCGGACGAAGTTCCTTTCACGTAAAAGCTGAAAAAATACTGTTGAAAAATAACTTCCAGGAAATTAATGAGTCATCATCAACCATAATACAGAGCCTAGGATTTTACAATCAAACAAACAAAAGCAGTGGCAAAAGCCCATCCAGTGACTCCAATACTTATAACTGCATAGAATTTTGTTGAAAGCCAGCATTACAATGGCAAATTTACAGTTCCAACACAAGGAAGAAACAAGATACCGGAGGTAGGGATAGGACACATGGAATTAAAGACCACGCCACCATGGCTCAGTGCATGTTCGATTTCACAATCTGCTTGTCTATTTATTGGCTACAGATCTTCGTGAGCACAAATACCAACCCCCCGTTTCCTTGATTTTCCAAATCAAATCTTCCCCAAAAGCATCTTCAACAGTCTTAGTCCTTCCTCACATCTATCACACAATTTGACGATATACAAGAATGTGACAACGCAGGAGGCATTCAATAATGTACCCTCTCTTCATCATCGAAATTCAGTTTCTCAATACCCCTTATTGTGGACTCGTAATTCTTTATGTTAGAATTATTCCTGCCGGAGGAAGCATGCTTGGGGTCCGAGGATACACCGAGTGGTGAACTTCTTCGCCCGCTTGAGATTTTGTGCATAGTCCCTGGACTAGCCTCAGGGGTGCGAGAACGGGTAGGATCAGAGTCATTTCCCATCGTGAAAGTGTCGTGATTTCCAGAAACTGCACCTCGCCTCAATGATCCACTAGACCTTCCCAAAAACGTGGAGCCCGACATCTGCAAAATTCAATTACTCAAATAGTAATGTCATATAAATCACCCTTTGAAGTATTCCATTATCATCTGTATTTATCCAAAGATCTTTTCCTGAAATATGATATAGAACTATTACAAAAGGAACAGTAAGCATAGCCTTTACAGATGCTGATTCCTAACAAGAATATAAAACTCAAATTGGCTTTTTAATTTTAGAAGGTAATTCGTTTATCTCATGTTAAATGACATTCTCCTCAGTGAGGTAAACATAATCAAATTGTTACTCATTTTGTGTATTTCAATTCCAACATTATGGTTGTTCTGTTCTGTTCTAAAATCTCTTGTGCAAGGCCATTGGGTCTAGCAAGTTCTAGAAATTTCTGATTTGAGTGGAAGAACAACACAAGCTCTTCATGTTCATGCAGAGAAAGCATTCGTAACAGGAGCCAAAGTCTTTTGGGTTAGAATGAGGTCAAAATACTTTATCATGTATTTCACTTTCTTACAGGTGAACAGCCCTGATATTTCATCTGAACTAACCATTGCCCACCAAGATGAGAAAAGAAAAAGAAAAAAAAAATGCACATTGCATTGAGGAAAGATCTGACTGAAGAGAGAGAGAGAGAGACGGAAATTCTATATGAAAAAGGGTGGTCAAGAAATCTTTGGATTTTGATATGGAACTCCCTGAATAAGGAAATGGAAAAAATTCTGAACCTAATAACTATATGATAATGCATCCTCTATCTTGGTGAACACAATATACCAATTATATTGATTGGCCTCCAGAGGACACTTGATCTGACCAACTCCACCATAAAGCTTTAATCTATAATTAAAGATGAATACTGACCACAGCGTCCTTGCTAGTTGAATCATTTACAACAGGACTCTTCTGCTTGGACAAACTTCCAGCATTTATAAGTTGACCAGAATTTCTCCTTCGAGAAGGATCTGCAGAAGCACCACCTTGCCTCCCCTCTTCATCGCCTGAATAAAGGTGATAAATATTTAATTTTAAACCCACAGGTGCATTAAGAAGGCCTCGTGGACAGTCAGAATGACAGTAAACCCAATATAAGAATAGTGAAACAAATCAATACAAGGACTTTGTGAGTTCAAATCTGTATCTATTATGTATCTAACTACACATGCTGTGAGATAGGAAGAGAGAATCAATAACAGGAAATTACCAGGCTGCCGTTCAGCATTGGGGATTGCAGGGGGTAGTCCCGAGCTTGTACCAGGAGTTTGGCCCTAAAGGAAGCATATAGTTCATCAAATACATGAACAGAAAATTACCTACAAAAGAAAATTTCATTGTTACATCACTTACAAGAGTCCTGGAAGGAGTAGCACCTATCTGTGATTGTTGATACTTCAAAATAGTCCAATCGAAAACATAATCAAATTGGAAGCCTGCAAAGTATCAAATTCACTTTTATCTACTTCCTCAGGGATACTGACATGTTCATAATAATTTCATGAACAAAAAGTGAAATCTAGTGACTAGCCATTTTCAAACCTTCACGAATGAAGAGGTCACGGAATAATCTCTTCAGATAAGCATAGTCTGGTTTATCCTCAAAACGTAGTGATCGACAGTAATGGAAATATGATGCAAATTCTGTTGGATAACCCCGGCACAACGCCTGACACGAAGGTAGCTCAGCGTACATGTTTTTATATAGCCCATCAATGTATAGTTATGCAGTCTGTTCCAAAGATGAATACCTCAATGGAAGTTGAAACCTTTTTCTCACTTATTTTCTCATACTTCTGTTTCTTGGTTCCTGCTTTCAGTCCCTGCCAAGGAAGGCTGCACAGAATAGATATCATGACACAAAGCTCAACATGCAAAAGGAGCCAAAAATAATGAGTCGTGCAGCAACCGTACCTTCCTCTTAAGAAATACATCAGCACATATCCAAGAGATTCCAAATCATCTCTTCTGCTTTGCTCTAAAAGAGAAGACATGAAAGTTCGAATAAAGGAGAGCATTCAACTAACGAGCAAACAAGCAGTGAAAAATACTACAAAGTTACAAATGTAAGAAATGCTCACCTATACCCAGGTGAGTATTCATGCTTGCATATCGTGCCGTTCCAGTCAAGTTTTTGTTCTCCCTTCAAAATTGATGATTACATAACTATTTCAATATAATCCAGAAATTCTAATTAAACAAGGATAGAGAACTACATCTTATTTAATAAGTCATTGAAAAATTTAAAATATCCCAATACAAAAGAGTCAAGTAAATTAAAATACTGCTTCAAAGGATTTCCACTTTGCTCCTTGAGGTTAGGATTTAAAATTAGTAGGCCAGTGAACTCTAAAATTGGATATATTTGTCAATCATGGATTAAATTGGCAATCAAATTGTAGCATTCAAGGTTAATTTGATTAACGATGGGGGAGTGCTTGTGCGTAGTATATTTTCAGCTTTCAGTTTCATTATATTTCCTTGTTTTCTGTTTAATTGAGCCAGTCAACGTAATCAAATAACTATTTTACTATAGTTTCCATCTAAAGGGGACACATTTACCAATTACCTAACCTCAAAAGGGAAAGTTAACATCAAACCTAAAGAAGCAAAACAAATAACATTTCAAATTTTACAGGCATTTGGAGAAAAATAAATGGTGTTTAGAAGTTAATGCCCAATGACAAACCTTACAACATAATAGAATATACATATAATGTAATAAATTACTTAGCCTTAAAATTAAAATTTAATCACGTAACTTAGCCAGTAAATAGACGAGAGTGTCAAAAGTATTCAATACTTGAAAATTCAGAAATTAAATGAAGAAAAAACCATACAAATTAGTATAACCTCCAAAGTACTAATATGCCACAACAAAATCAACAAAGACTTCCAGCTTTACAAAGAAGGATAAAAGGAAACATTTTTATTTCTTTTCTCTGTGTTCGTTCTTTTTCCCAGAAAAAAAAAACATTATTTGCTTAATTCAATTAAGCTTGTGACTAGAGACATATGGTTAATCAGATTCACCAGAAGTATTGACGATCTTAGCCATTGTAGTTACATACATGCCTAGAGAACATCCATATAAAATTGTTCCATCAACACAATGTTGAAAATACTGGCCTTCCATATCCCATAATAACCAACAGTAAAGGACAGAAAACACTTGCGCTGAAGAGATAAAAAGGTAAAACAAATGCAACGGAAGAGTTTTAAATGGTCCCGTCACAAATTCAACCTACAATTTATTATTAAATCTTTATGGCATTTACACCATGCCAAGGGGAGACAAAATTGGCAATGAATGTCAGTATTTCTCATTAAAGTCAAAAGGAAATTCATCTGAAAGTTGTAAATTCCCTGTACACCCACCGTTTTAATCTCAAAAACTTAAATATAAGCAAAACCATCCAGCAAGAACAGGACAATTGACGCAAAGAATTGATCAAGGAAAACAGGAATAAAGTCAACAGTCTCAAGCCTGCAGTTTCGCTGCAATCATAGGTGGTGGGTACATTGAAGCCAACCAAATAATTAATGATCATCTCACCTGTACAGAATGTGTTGGTGAGTTGATGTGTCTCTATATTTCTTAGCCAGGCCAAAGTCAATGATGTAGACCTAAATTGGAGGCAGAAGTATATATATCATATGACTAGAGACATTCTTAACAGAATCCTCCAAATTAATCACGCCAAAATGGAACCTGATTTGCACACCGTCCCAAGCCCATGAGAAAATTGTCTGGCTTGATGTCTCGATGTAAAAATGATTTAGAATGAACAAATTCAACACGATTGATCTGGAGTAAATATTTGATGAAGCTTATATCAAAAAATTTAGTCAGGCAAAATATGAACGATGCAGAAAAGATAATATATCTCTTTTTGATGAGTAAAGCACTGAAATAGGTATTAAATTTAAGAATTAACCATTTGATCTGCAAGCATGAGAACTGTCTTCAGAGAAAGTTTCCTACTGCAAAAATTGAATAGATCTTCTAGACTGGGTCCAAGAAAATCCATTACTAGAACATTGTATTCTCCCTCGACACCGAACCATCTTGCATTTGGTATTCCAGCTGCAATTTAAGAACTATTGTAATTAGAACCCTAATTTATCTGACAAGAAGAGTTCATTTATGACCAATAATGAAAAAGGAACTATCAATGGTGCTTACTTCCGCCCTGCAGAATCCTGTATAACTTCGACTCGTACAGTAACTGAGGATGTTTTGTCTTGACATTTTCCTGAAAGCTTCATCNTAGATCTTCTAGACTGGGTCCAAGAAAATCCATTACTAGAACATTGTATTCTCCCTCGACACCGAACCATCTTGCATTTGGTATTCCAGCTGCAATTTAAGAACTATTGTAATTAGAACCCTAATTTATCTGACACGAAGAGTTCATTTATGACCAATAATGAAAAAGGAACTATCAATGGTGCTTACTTCCGCCCTGCAGAATCCTGTATAACTTCGACTCGTACAGTAACTGAGGATGTTTTGTCTTGACATTTTCCTGAAAGCTTCATCCAGAGTATCGGAAATGTAATCTCATAGAATAGAGGATGCATAGAACCTCATAAAAACTAAAAAAGCATACTGACCATGAATAGTCAAACTAAAGAAAATAAACATATGCAAGTTAATAGCATAGCATAATAGTCTCGGCATGTCGGCAGAATGTAGAAAGTGATATCTGAACAATTTCTTCTTTAATTCCAAATCGACCGATAAAGTATTCAAAATGACATTTTATGTTCACTTGCTATTTATTTAGTGAAATACATATTTTTACATCCAAGGACGGAGTCGGCACGCCTGTGACTGTGAAATGGGAGTTGGAACCGCAGGCAGGCAGCACCGGCGACTGTGAATGGCACAGATGAAATGAAGAAGATGAGACCATTTGAGCAATTTTTTTAGGAATGGACATTTGTTTTGGGCCCCCTTTTTCTAAAAAAAAACATTTGGCCCGTTGCTTGTGGAGTCCAAATAGGCATTGATTCAATCAGATTTGGTATTCATGACAAATTCAATTTCCGAATTTCCACCCTCTCTGATTGCTGATCACCATGAACGTGGATTCTTTCTTGTGGCCTGCTAGCTGCCTTGCCGCCGACTTCCTCCGCCGAGCTTTAGTCTGTGAGACTATGAATTTTCATGTGTTTATTTGTCTTCTTAAACTCGAACAAAAAAAAAATTAAAAATACTCCTAAATTTGGGATTGCTCGCATGTAAAGAAGTTCTATAATTTGTGAAAAGATGAATTTGGAATTTTAGTTCCTGCTTCCATTTATACATATAATCCTTCTGCTAATTATGTGAATGTTATGATTTTGATGATTTATGAATTGATTGGTGATTTTTCCTGATATTGATTATATATAATTTGTGCCAAGCGTTGCTTGCTTCCAGGTTTACCTATATTCCTTTAGTTAATTTTGATGCTTTAATTTGATTGGTGATTGAGTACGTGAATTGTTATGATTTATGATTTATGAAAGTTGGGGAATTTGTGAAAATTGAGGTTGTATCATGTAATTTCTTATTATTTTGTATGTATATGATTTTTACGTTTTAGTTTATTTATATATCGATTAAAGAATTTTTAATATTATTTAATTAAATATTAATAAAAGATCTCGCTATTGCGGTCATTGACGATCGACAGTCAACGATCAACGATCGCCCTAACTCACCAACAATCCCTATTATGACCAGATCCATTTTCATTCAAATTAGTGACATTGCAAATATTAAGACAACACTATTGGGTGAGAATCCCAGAAGAACACCACTCACCACAACAAGAATTTCCATTACTTTCTCCAGAAAGAAAGTTGAACCACGGCTATACAATTACAACGAAAACACATTTACGCAGTACCCACTTTGCAAAAGGAGTATCAATTGCCAAAGCATGTTCAATACGAGGCAAATGGTAGGTCCTAGTAGAGACTGTTATAGTACAACAATAGACTAGGAAAAAAAATCCAAGTTAAAGCAATATTAAACTGGTAATCATGTTGTAAATAATTCTCTCAATTATATTCGACATTCCATTTCAATGCATTTCCTCCTAAAGCATCAGGGCTTCCAAAGATGGTAGGATTTCATTGTCACGTTCATAAAAGAGTAACAAAATAAAGCACCACCACGCTTTTAACCACATAAAAAAGCTATCATATCAGCACCATGGAGGATGGGGAAAAAAATCAACCAATCAGAGAAAGTCATGATCTTCAATTGACAAGATTACGTGTCTTAAATCACAAACAAATAAAAGATTCATATAATAAAGCCTATTAAAACAGAATCTAGGCTAGTAAATGGTTTGGCCATAGCTGAGCAAATGAAAGAACTAAACAAACATGACAATTCCATACTACTCAAAAACTCCAAGGCTTGTTGAAAGCTCTCATTCCTCAGTTTAAGCACCTAACCCATTACTAAGTTCAGTGTCTGTAATACTCAAAAAATTAATTTTGCTTCCATTTAACAGTAAACGAGGTAACTTACATCACATTTCCTCTGAATTTACCAATTTTAGAAAATCTAAACTTTGCATAAACTGAAAACTGTCCCCAGAAAGGGGGAAAAAGTTAATTCTATCAAATATTCCAAAAGTTCTCAGCCAGACCGTTAAATACATAACTATATGGAGACAACTACATGAATCAGCGATAATCCTTTAAGAACGTAGAGGAAAAACTCATCACCTACTAATAAACAAAAAAAACAAAAAAAACTCACGAGCTTAATTGCAACTTCCTCATTTGTCTGTATATTAGTCCCTGCACCCAGATAAGATCCAATAACGAACACTCAACTAAAACAAAAGCATAAATTAAAATATAACAAGCAAAATTAGATATAATTAAAATAATTACCGAGATAGATCTCTCCAAAAGATCCACTGCCGATTTTCCGACCGAGTCGATACTTATTTCCCACTCGCGGCTCCATTGATAAAACCCCTAGCTCCTTACTTCAGTCACGAAATTCACTGATAACAAACCCTAGAAAAAATCATACAGATCTAGGCTTTCATACCTTTTCCATATGTATTGAATGGATGAGAAGAGAGAGAAGAATTTCCATGGAGTTTCTCTCTACAAATATATACATAACAACTGTATCTAAGTGCTGACTGTCTGGTCGTGCCGTTTTCACATAAGAAAAGGAAATAATTGCATCATTGATCCCCAACTTAACTTCCAATCACGTTAGTCCTCAATCTTTCAATCACATTTGTACAAGTGTAGCGCATAAGGGTGTGTTTGAACCACATTATTTTGGAAGAATGTATTCTAAAATAGTAGATTGATGGAGAATGTGTAGTTGAAAAAAAGGGAAAAGTTATTGATGTGATGAAAAATATTATTTTATTGAAGAATGTATGATTGAAATTGAGTAGAAAAACGAAAATGAAAATTTTAATGTGTACCAAACAGGGACTAAATCAGAAATTGACTACGAAAAGAACCGGACCCATTTGGCAAGGTTTTCGGAAAAAACCAAAACTACTTTCAAGACTAAAAAAATTCTTTTAAATTGTTCGAATGATTTTTTGATAATATTTTATTTGTCTAGAATCTACATGTTTGTTATGCCTATATTTTACACGGCATACCCGTAGCTAGTGGGTCATTGAAATTGGCATGACAATCGATTAATTTGAATTGATAAAACATTCTATATTACTGATTTTATCGGAACATGTATTAGAATTTCTTTTCATTTCTTCAATAATTCATTTTTGTATCGTGGAGCTTGGGAGGCGCTTTTCCTCCCGCTATTCAACAATACTAAACAAGATCGTGGACGGTGATAACTATACATAGATTGCTCAACAAGGGAATAATGTTCTCGAAGAGCGTCCATTAAAGGAACTCGAAGAAATTTTTAGCAAAGCATTCACTTAGGATAAAAGAAGAATTCAACCGTACAATTAATGTGTCGTTGTCTTCTCATCATCTTGTGTGGGAAAGATGAATCCCAATGGTAAGTTCACACTCACCAAGTAAGTTTTTGGTGCGTGCATGGTTGGGTCGAGTTTCGAATTTCTTTTAGATTCAAATCTTATACTCGTGGCCCCATTTCCCATATTTGGATGGCTAACGGTGGCTAATCAGACAGATGTCTGGGTTACTTTCTAGTGCTCGTCTTACCTACATTTTGGATTCATGCAACTTTGGGTCTTGTCACTCACCTATCCAACTATCCTGCCTCACTTATGGATTATGCACCGATTTACTCGAAACAACTGCGGTTTATTTGTAATGTTGGACAGATTCCAATAGATAAGATCAACACAAGGAATGGCCATTTATTCATTAGTTTCAATATGAATGCTTCCCAATCATTCCTAAACATGCTCGTCAAATAGTCACACAGGACACTTTTTAGAGGTTTTGTGCGTCAAAATTTACCTGTGCACATATGGTGAATATCCATCTAAAAGTTTAAGCGGTTAGAGGGACGGAATTTGATTAAGCTTTTCATTACCAAAAATATCCTCAAGATCAAGACTTAATAAGACTTGATGCAGATGTTCCAAGCAGATATGAGAGCATTCATTCTTGCTAAAACATGCAGAGTATACAAAACACTACACACTACCAACTGTACATTCTAGTTAGGCAACAGAAGTCATTGCAAACCAGCAACTCTCTATACAAAAGCATAGAAATGGATGAAAACTAAAAGGATGAACATAACCCCTGAAATTACAACTTCGACACCGGGCACCCGACTGGTTCGACTAGGCTTCTCATATGCATATCCCATTCTAGTAGCTTAGCAGTTAAATCCTCCAATTCAAGAAAAATATCACTGTTTTTTTGCTGTTTCTGCTTCTGCTTCTTCCTCGTAAATCATAACGTCTTCCATAAATTTCTCCCACAGTGTGAAATTCTCCGAGTTCAAATCTACACTATTCGTCTCAGACGAAGCTTCAACCTTTTGTTCCTGTATAGGACTCCCGGAATCTTCAGAAGAGAATAATGCTTGTATCTCTGATTGTATTGGTGTCAACTCTTCTTGAACACTTTGATCAATGGTCTTCATTAATCTCCTTTTCTTTAACATCCCAACACTGTTTAGCACATTTCTCTGCCTCCTTTTCTTAATGCACTGCAAAAAGAGAGGATGCAATACTTCAACCAGGAAAACCGCCTTATTTCTCTGCTTCATTTCAGCATTATGCAGACGATCTTCAACAGACGACAGATAATTTTCCGTGTTCTCTTGCTGCTGCTTTAGTTTCAAGATTTCAGTTTTCAATGTATTTTGATCCTTCCTTAACCTTTCGAGTTATTTTTCTGGCCCGTACTGGGACGAGTCTAACCAAGATTGTGATGCTACTTTTTGATGAATGGTTTGAGAATGTTGTTTTCTTTTAATGTTCTTCACCTGCTGAAATTCTTCATTCGCGAATTCCCAACTCCCATATATCGGAGTCGATCTTCCTGAAACACTGGACAATTGCATAACAAAATCCCAATTATATTCACATGCACAAAATTTTATTCCCAGCTAAAATCATCTTGAAATTATAAAATAGGCAAAACTCAACTCGGAAAATATTTGAATCTTCTGAGCAGAAAGCAATAACCAGAACAAGAAAAACCCAAAAACGTTTGAATTTTATGGACAATCTTGAAGCATTTCATTCTAGCGTCAACCGGAAAACAGAACCACATAAAAATCAGCACATAAAGCTACCTAAGGAAAGTCCTATAATTTTGGAATCAATATTGAATCATTTTTCTTCAAATCAGCACTAAATGGATAATAAGGTTCATGTAATGATTCTTGATAATTTTTTGACAAAATTTCAATTAGTATGTCAACCTAACTCAGCCCTCGTCCTTTGTCTGGACTTGTATGAATCCTTTTTCGCTAGATTAGCAAAACATAGGGTAAGATTCGTGTCATAAAATCTGACGAGGCTATCAACCTCCTCACTTGAGACTTAACTAATAAAACTATGGCAAGAGACCTAGAGTTCACTACAAAAATCAACAGAATTTTTAACCAACTCTTTTCCACAACAAAGTATTCTAAAACAAATAAACAAAATCGACACATATACTGAGCCTCTATCTGGGAGTAGCTAAATATCATATTTTTAGTAAAATTTAAAAAAAATAAAAAAATAAAAAAATAAAAAATTGCAATGTGCGATTAAAAAATTGATAAAAATTGTTAACCTCTTAAAATATGTGTTTGTAACTTTTGCTTACATTTTCATAAACTTTTTAAGCTACACCAAACGAGGGATAATTGATGCTTACATAAGTATTTAGTTGTCGAACAAAGCTGGAGAAATTATTATGCTTGAAGTGTTTAGGGAGCAAATCCATGGCGAATTTGTGAGGCTCCCAAATGATAAAACTATTCCTTGTTGAACTCCAAGATATTACAGAATCTGTATTCGGATCATCCACCATTTCAAATGTCTTCTTCAAGAATGGCGGCTGCGCCACTTTTCTCAGCCCCTCTATAGGCTTCGGCAGTTCTGAACAAAACCCTCCACCGCCATCAAAATTCTCTTCTTCATCAAGTAGTATTATAGGTTCTTTCACAAAAATCACTCTTGGAGTAAAAGGGATTTGTAAATATCGGCAGTGTACGTACATTAGTCATTAGTGATGTAGTGAGAGAGTGTACGGATAAGAGAAAACGGTGTGCTGTCCAAATTTTGGCGAAAAATGAAATCTGTCAACGACATTTTTGCAATTTGTAGCGTTAAGCTGTGTTAAAAAATTGGACTTTGCTTAACGTATACGAACATATGAACCGTGATATTTGTGCTTAAAAGATTGACAACTTTTTTAACAAAAAATCACGTGGCACCTCCTCAATAGGGGGCGCCTGCGGCAAGGGGGCCCACACATAGGGTGGAATACACATTTTTGTATGGACCCCAATTCATGTGAGTGTTATGTACATATACTATGTACACTTACCATTTTTCTAAAAAATTTCATATCCCACTTCACCCATACAGTCCGTTAATATTTTTTCTAAAATTTCACCATGACCCACAACTAATTTGTCTGTTTTTAGAAGGGTCCCTGTAGACTTCTTTATATACCTTGCAGTTGCACTGCATGCTTGCCATTTTTTTTATTTTTTTTGTATTATTAAAATTTCACTTTTGGGACCTCATTTCCATACATCAACAATGATTTTTCTGGACAAATACATATTTAGTATGCTGTGACTCAAATTTAATAAAATATTATATAAGAATTCAATTGAAATATTAGAATAGAATATGAAATCATCGTGTTTTATATAGAACGTCAATGTCATCAAGTTAATATTAAACATGACGCATTTAATAGACACAATTCATTTAATCGAATATCTCAAATGTGATTACCTAAGTGGGTGCTCTAATGCTACTCATGTTATATAGCATTATTCCAAGAAGATAGCATAGAAAAGTAATTTGTTTGGTCAATTTTCAAGTTTACATCTTTTTTCCAAATGTTTTGTAAATTGGTGCGGACAAACACTAAAAAATAAAAAAAAAATTAGAGAGAAAGGAACAAATTAAACTGCAGATAATCAATAATTTAAAACAAAATTGGGTATGAATATATTTTTATTTTTTTACATATAACCGACCCGGAACTCGAACTACTTCCTACAAGGAACCACAAGAAGCCAGCACAATCTTAAAACACGAAGATAACTTAGAAACGTCAGTGTTTGGTCAATTTTCAAGTTTACATCTTTTTCCAATTGTTTCTTAAATTGGTGCAGTCAAAAACTTAGAAAAAAACTTAGAAAAGATAAGAGAGTAAGGATCAAAGAATTAAACCGAGGATAATAAATAAATAAAAACAAAATTTGTGGATGAACATTTTCGATTTTTTACTTATAACCGGACTGGATCTCGAACTACTTCCCATAAGTTACCTCAAGATGTCAGCACAAGAAATGAAAAGTACCAAAAAATAAACAATATACACCAAGCACTATACTTTTGAAGTTACTAAACCCTTTTCTCAGACAGAGAAGTTTTGGTGTCAAGTCTATACACATTTGGTTGACAAGCAAAATAAAATTGATGGGATTATTATGTAAATTTGTGAGCTTACCAAGTTACCAATGATATTCAGGGAAGAAATATTACATTTTCCTCTTCCTCCCATAAATCTGGAAAATCTTGGTGCTAGCAGTAGTTTCTATAAGCAGTATCTGCCTCATTTGTCCTTTACTATAATCCCATTTATTTTCTTCCAAGCTCTTGTTTTTAAACTCTGTCCCAAGCGATCTCACTGCTCAAAATATCTTCAAGTCGAGACCTTTCTCAGTAGTCAAAACCTGCAAATGGAACAATAATTACATAAAAGGTATATTCCACTAAGCGAATTGACCATTAGTGTTTCAAGCATGGTTAGCCTACATCAAGTCATATAACAATACAAGTCTTTAGGATAATTCAAATCCGCAGTTTCACATGAACCTCAACCCACAATTCATACATGGCAAAATTATGCTTCTATAACAATCGATGCAGAGTAAATCAACTGATGAGGAATAAAAAGCTCTTAAAATGACTACAAAAGGAAATTGCGTACCCTATCACCAGTGCCCCCACAATTCCTCGTTTGAAGATGTGAATAATGATCTATAATGTTCTCTGCAAACTATTTCTTCATGTACTATCACCATATAAAAACCCAAGACATTTGAGGTCTTCGCTGACTTCGTTCATGAATTTCCAGCTTCGATATTGATGTTACCACGGAAAGCAGGAGAACCAATGGAGCGACTCAATTTAATTTCAGGCTCGAACTTCGCTGCGAATGCTAATGTTGACTGGACGGCCTTCTGTACAGAGCTAGGTGTGTTTAACAAGAGCGATGTCTTCGAAGAGCTTGATATACTTTTGCTACCTCCAGCTGCTGACCGATCTATGGATAGGCCAAAGGGATTGGAAGGCATTTTAGTGGGGATTTGAAGTCTATCCGGTGTAATTTCTTTCTCTTGAACAAATGGTAACAAAATGTTGCCATCTAATCGCAAACCAGCTTGATTCTTGACACTAGAATCATCTAATGGACCTTTGTCAAATGAAAGGAAGTTAGTGCCCCAAGGTGCAGCAACTGTAGAAGTCCTCTTTGCATTTTCCTTCATATTCTGTACCAAATCCACTGTACTTTCGCTGGTTTGACTGTCAACGTGAACATTGTCACAGCTCTTCTGAGAAAAGCGAGCATGTTTTGCTTTAGTTGAATCATCTAATGACGACTTCTCAAATTCATTATTCTCAGTTGAAAACAAGCTTGAGAATGTTTTACTATTAGAATCGTCCGAGGGGACTTTGCCAAAGGATAAAAAATTTATTCCCACTGGTTTCCTTGGACACACTGTCTTGGCTATTTCGTTCGGCTTCTGGATGTTGCCTGACACTTTAAACATTGTATCACAGACAACATTATTACCAACATCTGCTTTCAGAGATAAGCCAGCTTGTTTATGCTTACAGGAGTCACCTAGCAACGACTTCGCATGAAAAAGGACATTAACTCCTTTTGGTGCCTGTGCAGCAGGTTCGTGCATAGGATTTGAAACATGCTGTTCCACACTCTTACCAGGGGAGTCCATGCCGGAGGAGGAGAACTTAGCATCACCATTTTGATGAGAGGTGCCATGAATATTCAAATGTTTATCAGGTTTTGAATTAGTTAGCAAGGAAGGAGTCTTCACTTCAAGTTTGGTCAAATTGGATGCTGTAAAGGAACGTTTTGTAGCTGGCATCATCTGCTGTTGAGACTTCATTTCAGGCTTGGAGACATTTGCTGCTGGAGAGCAACTTTCAGCTAGCAGCTGAGTTATTTCCACACCAAAAAAAAAAAAAAATCAAATTCCAAATTAAAGTCCTGCCAGAGTACAGAACTGAAAAAACATAGCCAGCCAGTTGAAGAAACTTTAATGGCAAAAACTTACAAAAGATTATTATTACCTTGTGTGAAAACAAACAGTCAGAACCCCTAATGCAAAAACCTTGTGATGTATAATTGTTGCATGGGTACTTGGAGAGTTGATGATCAAATGGGCAGTCATCTCCTTTCATGCAAGAGTGACGCGCATAATGACAGCATGGCTGTGAAATAATAAAAGCAGTGAGATGTACTTGTAATCAAATTTTAATTGCTCATAACATAATTAACATGATATATGATGATACTACCTCCATGTAAAAGATTCTACAATTGCTTTGATTCTCGAAAAACTAATTATTATTGATGTGTAAACGGGACAATAAAACGTGATACAAGATTCAAGAGCTTCTGCCGAGATATAACACATAAGACTGGCTACATAAACCAGCGCTAACTTTGTAACATGAAGAACATCCCGGACTTTTTTCTTCTCCAACAACTGCACACTTCCCTAGGGTGCACTGAAACATAGTGCACTTCTTCCAGGGGGATTGATGGTTTGACAGGGATGACATATATTATCAAATAAATGCAAGTTTTAAATATCTATGGAAGTACCGTACTTTTCTAAACTATAAGAAGTACTTGGCAAAGTCATTATTTTAATTTTTTATAACATGAAGACTATCTTTGAATGGCTGACATGCAACATTAAGTTGGTAACAAGTTTGTCATATGAAACTAAATTCATGTATAAGACACAAAAGATTCAAAAAACATAGGAATAAGTCCTATTCACCTATCCAAAACTATCGACCCTTTTATTGCCAATCCCTATCCCCTTGAAGACAGGGCAAGTTTCCCAATTATTTCAAACGTGGCTTTATTCAATCAGAGAAAATATTGTGAGGCATTAACAATTAATATGCTAAAAGGAAAATAAAAAGGAATTTTAACCAAAATAACAAGGAAAAGAAAAACATGACGTTTATTATTAAATATGGAATAGTGCCCGTGGTTTATACTAAAACTTGAAAGTGAGTAGAGCACAAGCATACCTTCGATTTTGTCAAGGGTATTGTATCGTGCGAAAATTTGCACTTCTCACCCTGTAAAAACATAAAAATGGAGTAAGTTTCCAGGTGAAGTTGTATTTTAGAAAAGTCACCCAAAACAATGAGTATTTAAATGTCTAAATGATAAAGATAACAGAGCGTTGAACTCTACAACCTCCAGGCATCTCCCCTTTAGATAGTGGCGGCAATAAGTAATTGTTTTTGTTTTCAGAACTGGTTGAAGCTTTAATCTTTTAACCCCAAGCTTTCTATTCTTTTCGGCTCGCTTGATCCTATCTTTCTTCTGCAAAATAAAATTTCACTAATCAATTGAACTGTAGATAGAAACTATCAGATGCACATTCTGAAATAGAAAAACCTCCAGGAAGAAATTCCCAAGTTAGTGAGTTGTTCGGCTTTAGAGAAAATTAAATAGACAAGTAACTTCAATTTTGAACATTGACCTTTTTCTTCTCTCTTCTTTCCTTGGTTAAAGGACCCTTCTTCTTTTTCTTTTTGTCACCACTGGCAGCCTGTACAAGATTTAACATCAAGTTAGCCAGCTACGCAGTCAAATTAAACAGTGAAAGCTTGATTGTGCGGAAAAAATAACAATTGGGGAAACACCAACATTTCTACCAGCTAAAAGTGACTATGAATAGACAGATGCATATATAATGACTAACTATACTTCAAAAGGTAATTAGATGGAAAGATTCAACACAATCCAGAATCTGTCGTTTTTATTAATTCTTTTAACCTTACACCTAATATGAACATGCAAACACGGTATGATAGGCAGGACCTTCAGTCAAGTAAATACAAAAACCTTGTAAATGATACTGAGAATTTTGTCAAGTTCATTACCTATTATTTCATCAGTTCGTAAAATAAATTCCATGGATATATATGCTTTAAATTTACAGCCAGGTATACCCAGACTTCAACATATTAAGATTTCCTAAAAATTGCCCAGAAAGATGTATACCAAAGATCCCAAGTTCCAATTCAGGTTAGACGTAGCAGAGAAGTAAAAAACAGCTTACATTAAGTATATAACAACAAAACCGAAATGATCCTGTACTTCCAAAAATCGCAAGATCCACTTAAATCTTTGAAATGACACCTTAATATTTCACACTTGAAAAGAATCTTATTCCAGAAGAAAATAGTATATTATTCATGGTAGCTCATGTAACCACAACCTCTGATGTAATAATTAATGTATGAAGATATACACCATGGAAAACACAAAACGAATGCAGAAACTAATAAGAGCTACATAAATATAGTACCTGTTCACTGGGGACAGAAACTTGTTTTTCAACATTATTTTCTTCAAGGATTTCGTCATGTGCAGATGGATTTTCTAAAGAGGCACCTGTAGGATCAATGCTTTGAGTGTCCATATCACTATTGTGAACAACAATTTGATATAGACTATCCTGCTTTTTTCTGACAATATCTACCTCCATGCGATCATTATCATCATCCATACTGTCGAAAGCACCACTGATAAAACCTCTATCTTCATCATCCCAAGTGAACACTTCTTTATCAACACCAGAAATCTGCCCCTCTTCCGTTGTCCTATCTTCCAACAGCATTGAATCTTCAAATAATTCATCCATTAAATCATTGTATACCCCAGCTTCTCCTGATATCTCCCCTTCTTCAATCTCTTCGTTTGCAGTTACACAATTAGAAAAATCTGTTGAACCTGAATTAGATATAAGTTTCTCGAATTCGATCTCCTTCAGCCGCAACTGATCCTCAACTTCTTTTGACATACTTCTATCTAAACTAGAGCCCTTTTCTTCACAGTTCTCACCAAGTTTTGATGATTCAGAAGCCGTATCTATGCCAAAACTAGAGTTTAAAGCTTCAAATACCTCCACAGTGCAGACTCCCTTATTCAATTCTGGTTCTCTAGAATGACCAATATCCTCCATGTGAAATTCTGGAACACAATTAACATTCTCTAGTTCATCCACAGTCTTGATGGTGCAATCACTAGTCTGTGTTTTGTCTATGACGGAATCTCTATGGCTAGTATTATTTGGTAGAGCAACTTGTAGTTGCTCTGGGACACAATTATCACACTCTACTTCATCAACACTCTTGATGGCACAATAACTAATCCGTGCTTTGTCTAAGACAGAATCTTTATAGATATTACTATTTGCTAGGGCCACTTGCTCTAGAATACAATTAACATTCTCATTCTCTAGTTCATTAACACTCTTGATGGAGCAATCACTACTATGTGCTTTGTCAATGACGGAATCTTCATGGACAATACTATTTGCTTGAGCAACTTGCCCATCGACTTCACTTGCTACATTTGTGTGAACCAAATCCTGTACATCCTTCTGTTTACTACTTAAACATCCACCCTGTAAGTCAATACTTTCTTTATTCTTATAATCCACCGGTTCTTGAACTAACAAATTCTTCAACTTCATTTCCTCGTGCTTTGTCAATTCATTGTGTTCAGTCACTTGCCCAAATTCAACTGCACCATTATAACCTTTGCAAATGACAGAACAACAAAATTATAAAAATCACGCAACTAAAAGTTTGAAAATATAAAATTAAATGACGACATTAAATCTCCTACACGGTGTTCCACAATGCCCTCTTTCTTCTGTTTACATTATAACATGAACGTGCTTTCTTTTAGAAAGTAAAGCGATCAAGATAAACTTTGAAAAGAGAGGAAAAGCTGCAGCTTCTTAACCTACCAAACCGTACTCAAAGAATTACTTTCCACTAGTTGATTTACGTTAGTTTTTTGCACAAGAGAAGATAAAAAGACAACTGAAACAAAACTCATCATTCAATATTTTGTTTTATATTTCCCGTTCTATTTCCAGTGTTACTTCATTTTTAAAGTGATGCATTAAACTTAGTGTCCTTTTTTTTTTTACTTCTAAGTAAAAGTACTTGCTTTTTTCAAAATACTCGACTAACTTATTTCTAACTTTCACCATTAAAAAATTAATATTTTAAAACTTACTTTTACATAAAGTAAATCCCCTTTAAAGTAGACTTTTTAAGCTTAGCCAAACATTTTCTCTAAGGCACGAACTCTGAAGATCAATGTACAACACATAAAAAAATATAACTTTAAATGCAAATTGCGAGAACATATACACACGATATATACATATAAATATTACCTAGTGTTTGTGCTTGAGGAACTGGTTGAGGGCTCGGCGAGTGCAAGTCGTTCTGGCAGTGAGACAGGATTTGAATGAGCGAGCAATAAGTTCGGCTCCGCAGGGGCCGGCGGGGGGCCAGCGGGGCGTATAGAACGTTTTTGGGGGATATTAGGGTTCCCAATTCTGTTGAATTCTCCATTGTTGATTTGCTGTTCTGTGTTGCCAGAACGAGGGCTTTGCAGAATCCGAATTCTCTAGTACTTATAGGTTACCCGAGTTTGGGTCCGGATATTTACCCCCCAAAAGTAAAGTAGGCTTTGAAAGCTCAAGTGGGAAATTTTACTAGATTGCTAATGTCATGAAAACGGAATCGGACCGGGTCGGGAATCGGACAAATAACCGGCCCTATTGATGCTTAAAACCCGACTAAAATGTTTCAAAATTCACTGAAGTAATACATTAGTGATGGACTACTCATTCAACTTCAAATTATTATACATCTGTATTCCATCCATGCTGCTGAGCATGGGGAGGAGATATATTCAAACAGTCCGACTCGATGCAGAAGATCATCAACTCATATGCATTGGTAAATATGGGAAAAGCGACGGACTTCGTTGGGCTACAAATCGATCGACGCGTTGACGGTGAGCTCCTGAGTTATGGAAGAAGATGAAGATTTGCGTAGGGTTTATGGAGAAGATGAAGTTTTGGGACTAGGGTTCTTGAGCGATTTGGGAGAAATTGGAGGTTTGGAAGTGATTTGGGTTTTTGAGTTTGGAAAAAAAAAAACGAAAAACGTGTTGCATTAAAGTAAAAAAACGTGCCTAGCCTTCAAAATACTCGGTTTCATTTTGTAATATTTTTTTTATTTTTTAAGTTTAAAAAATCCGAGATGGATATTTTGGTTGACATGGCACACCATTTGTTGCCACGCGAGATTACCATCATCCACATCAGCAAAAGATTTAACAGATTTTAAGAAATGATGGAGGGAGTGCAGACGGTATAAATTCAGTGAGTGTTAGTTGAAACAATTTGAAATTTAGTGGATGGTAAATTGAGTAATTTTTGAAACATTTTACTCCTTAGAACCCTTGTATTTAGCTCTTATTTAATTTTTTATTATTTTCAAAATATTTTTTTCTTTCAATAATGCTGCTCATCCAAGCCCAAAAACAGGAAAAAAAAATAGACAGAGTGATGTGTAGGGAAATGATTGGGTGCTGTGTTTTTTTCTTTTTCAAACTGTCCAATCCGACATCAACACATGTCCTCATTGGATTTAAGTCTGAATTTGAGCATGTTCATGTAGCATTGTTCTTTTTCTTTTCTTTATTTTCGATTACACATTGTGCAATAAAATAATATTACACACAAACATATAACTTTTGTTAATTACTTATTTTTTAAATACACGTTCTCCATCAAATAACAGTTCTAAAATGTATTTTTGACCCAAAAAAATAGGTTCTCAGTAACCGCTCAAAAATTGAAAACCCGGACAGCATAATCAAAACCGGCGATGCGATTACAGTTTAACTGGGTTTTCTGGTTAGTTTCGAGGGGAAAAAAAAAAGTTTAGAAGAATATAGTAGTCTTTGATCTAACTTCTTCCGTTTAGCATAGGCTCGCTAATGCAATATATGATATCCAAAAATGTAGAAACAAACACGAAAATTTGAAGGAAGAAAGAATATGAAAACAGAATACAGAAGTGTATATGCGAGGTTTGTCACCTACAGAAATCTAGTGAAGTGACCTTTCAATTTTGACGTGTATTATCAATGGAAGTGTTCTGGTTCTCACTGATGCTCACAAAAAGAGTAAAAAACACAACCACGTAGATTCCGAGGCCAATAATCTTTGAACTCTCCCTTCCCACTATATACTCAAAGTTCAACACAAAATGCATAACCATATCATTTAGATACCGCATAAATTTGCAAGTCCTCAATCATTTTCAAGCTTCAAAGCATCAGTGCAAATTTAAATTTTATTCATTGATGAACTACTCATCTTCCGTATAATAATTATATGCAAATAGTGTGCCTTCGTGGTCGATACCGTTGTAGCTAACATTTTAATAAATTCAACTACCATTAAATAACATTAAAACCATATAAATGAAAAAAATAAACAAACCAGAAACTCCATATTTATTATTATCTTCAGTTAAAATAATAATAATACTAATTATTAGGATTGATACCACTTGTTGTGACATCAATCACCGAATTGAGATGTTGAAGGTATATTGCAACCGAATAAAGTAATTGATCAAGAACAAAAGAATAAAAGAAAGCCAAGAATGTGACAGAAAAATTAGGAGATTTTACTGCATCAAGAAGAATGGAGNTTATATGCAAATAGTGTGCCTTCGTGGTCGATACCGTTGTAGCTAACATTTTAATAAATTCAACTACCATTAAATAACATTAAAACCATATAAATGAAAAAAATAAACAAACCAGAAACTCCATATTTATTATTATCTTCAGTTAAAATAATAATAATACTAATTATTAGGATTGATACCACTTGTTGTGACATCAATCACCGAATTGAGATGTTGAAGTTATATGGCAACGTAATAAAGTATTTGATCAAGAACAAAAGAATAAAAGAAAGACAAGAATGTGACAGAGAAATTAGGAGATTTTACTGCATCAAGAATAATGGAGAAGGGAGAAAAATATTACAATAATCCTAAAAGCTAGTAATCATAAATCTCACACTTTAAAATTGTATAAAAGAGCTTAGTATTTATAGGAAATATGTAGGGGACGTCCAAAACATCTTGATAGAGTTGTTGATAAAGTATGATACCAAAAACTGAGTCAAAAACGAAGTAGAAGAAGAAAAACGTGAAAAGCACACATTTGGGCCCGAAAATTAGCTGTGGGCCCGACCCGGCCCGACCCCCCGCTCATGGCCACGCCGGGGGTTCTGCCCCATATTTTAATGTGGCGCCCTCAAGTTAATGCTCCAAAAAAATGTCTTTTACCATCCAAAATTCCTTCTTCAAGTCAAACTTCTAATTATCATTGAAATTTGATCTACTCTAAACTTCTTCCAATCATCCAAACACCAAATTTCCAACTCCTAATGAGATTCCAAAATAGAACTTCAACTTGACATAGAACTCCAAAAGCATTCCAAATTTGAGGTCTTCTTAATGTGCACTTCAATTAAAAAAATTTCAATTTACTTCTACAATGAATTCGGGTCACACCCAAATTCTTACGCTAATAATAAGCCATAAGACCGTCAAAACATGTTACAACAATTGATTAATTTCCACAACAATAGGAGATGCGACCTTCAATTTTATGATAGAACATACATGGCAGTATAAACCATCCGAAAGTATTTAAATGGCAAGACCGAAAACACATAGGATAAGGGAAATAAATTTAAAGTTAATTGAAATCCCAAGGTATTCACCAGACCATCTTGTTAAGGAAGTTCACTTTAATTGTTCCCTGGATCTTCCGACTTTTAAACCTATACTATAAAGTGAAATCTACAAGCAAGATTTTAACAGAATAGGACAAGCAACACTACCCTAAAGTATTATCAAAAATGTGATTTCTCCCGTATAGAAAAGCACCAGAGCTACTTCGGAGGAGCAAGGAGATAACAAAAACCATGTTTTCCTCAATAGCATCCTCACACATTCTCCATGAAACTCCATCAGCAAGAGAAGCCTCCACTTTGGCTCGAAAAAGTGATGCCTCCATATCTTTCATATCTTTTTGGATCTTAGCATCTCTTCGAGTCAGCTTCCTTCAAAACAAAATCACAAGATTAATTCTCAAAATGCATATATTTTATATAACAATTTTTCTGCAATCTGAAGTTTATTGCCACATTTGTTATCCAGCTTAAGTTCCGTAGCTAATTTCAAATTTAGTTAATAGAGGATAGTGGCTTTAATCATAAATTCATCGTGCATCTATGATCTAATTAATCTGGCCTCATCGCTTGAAAAGGTAGTTCACTGTTTGATTGACTTCTTTTTATCAATTGTATTTGAAGTCATTTCTTTCAGGTCAAAACTTTTGGTATCTAAACACTAATCCCTCCATTGTAATATGTGTACACCTTAACTACTACACTTGTGAATGCTATTTGACTTTACTCACATTATATATTTTACACTTTAATCTCTCATATGACTTAGATTGTAACTGTACTGATCTGTGACTATAAACAAACCTTACACGTGTCAACTTAAATTCCACCATGAATAAAAAGGTGAAAATGAATTCATACTTGAATCCAACAATGGCTATGTTTGGAGGTCAAATTTAAAGTGTAGTGAACGCTTATTACATCGTATCTACATCAAAAGTTATTCGCATTTGTTGATAATGAATTCACAGGTTGCTTCATAGTCTTTTTGACTCAAATTGCATGCCGTGTAATTACTCAATCAACGAAACTGTGCAACTCAGTTATGAGAGTAATTTGTTGGTCCACAATATCTGTACTGTGAGTTGAGAGGAGAAGCTGAAGGTTCTTTAAGAGGTATTAAGCTATATAAATGATGAGGGGTAGATCAGATGGAACACAAAACAAGCGCTTGTTAACTTCTGTGTGCATTGGGGTCGTGTTTGTTGTATTCCTGTATGTCTGTTTTGGCTCTAATGATGCTGGTGAGTCTGCTCTAGAGTATGGCAGCCTTTCTTTGAGAAAATTTGGGTCCTCTTATTTGAGTGGGGATGAAGACGCTGATCTTGGGGGGCAAGCAGGATGAATCTTCATTCAAGTTTGGACTTGATGATGGAGAGGATGGTATCGTTCCAAAGAGCTTCCCTCTAAGTATTTCTGTGGCTACCCACATTGTACATAAATCAACTTCTCCCCAGCCCTGACATGCGCTCATAAGAGCTCTGGTTAAAGAAGAAAAAAGGGACCTTACCTCCTCATTGTTTGTTTATCTCGTTTTATCTAACTGAACAACTTTTTCCAATACTACTGTTTGATTCAAGGTTTGTGATGATTGTCATTTGGAGCTAATCCCCTGTTTGGACAGACATCTTATATATCAAATGAGATTGAAGTTGGATCTATCTTTGATGTAGCACTATGAAAGACACTGCCCTTTACCTGAGAGACAGTACAATTGCTTAATTCCTCCTCCTCCAGGATACAAGGTAAGTGAAAAAGATAAATTGTATCGAAGTCTTCACTGTGTGATATTTTGCAAACCTTTTAACTCGTGCTGGTTCCTTTTATTTATTCTTCGGGGTTACAGATCAAGTATGGAAAGCAAACACTCCTCATACTCATCTTGCACATGAGAAGTCTTACCAGAATTGGATGGTTGTTAAAGGTGATAAGATTAATTTTCCTGGGGGGAGGTACTTATTTTCATTATGGGCTGGCAAAAGATGCGGCCTTCTTCCTCGGCTCCAAAATCTCCCAGTTGCTCCGAAAATATGACAACTCCAAATCTTTCTGAAAATCATATCACTAAGGAAATAGATGTAAAGACTCCCACTAATCCCACTCATGTGGTTCCCAATTCACAGCATGTCTAGTATTGATTTTCCAATTGATTTTCACACCGTTGCAACACATTTCAGCCGAAATCTTTGACCCTTTTTTTCACGGTGGGTCCCGTGAATTTGAATAAAACGGTAAAAAAATCACTACAATCCGGAAAGAAGCAGAAACAGACAGGCACTCAGATTCATTAGACCTACAAAACATAACCCTTCGACACCTAGAGGAACCTCCCATGAAGGAAACTTTAGACATTACGTCCTTCAAGCAGAGAGCAAAGACATTTAAATGGCTATTGGAATTGTCTGCTGACTTGCTTCAGCAGGATAGACCGGAAGAACTTGCTGTCATTTAGAAAGAAAAAGTTTCTCCCAGGGATACAGCTATTTGGCTTGCTAAAAGTCAAAGGAATGATGCTCGACGACAGTGGACAGAATACATAAATGGCTTTGTTCTTTCTCTCTTTTCCTGTCAATTCATTATGCTTTTATAGTTTTAGCCTTCTTTCCATTTAATGTTTCAAGTTTCACTTCAATATGACAGTAAACACTCAGATTTTTCTTTCATTTTCTTGTTTCAATTTTATTAAGGGTCCGTTTGATTGGTAAGGTGGAAAATGGGTGGAAAGAAAATGAATTCCAAAGAAAATAATTACGTAGAACTTGTATTCCAGAGTGTTAATTAAGTGTATTTGATTGGTATAACTTTCCACCTGATCCGTTTGGCTTTGTCTTTCATGAAAATTGTCAATTAAAAGAATAAAATTTCTTACAATTGAGGATATCATTTGTTTAGATTGCCAAAAAATTTAAAAAAATTAAAATTGAAAAAAAAAAATTGGTGTTCGTTTAACTTTATTTTACATGAAAATTGCTTACAAGTGGTGAAAATGTGCATGTGTGGAAGGGTGGTGGGAATTTATTTTCCAAGTAAAAAGTTTCTATCAAACAATCATTTTCCATGGGAAAAATGGCTATCAAATATAGCCTTGTTTAGTCTTGTCCATTGTATAATATTTTACAATTTGTAAAAAAAACCTCGCAAAACAGGATGGTAAAATATTGTACAATTCGACGTTTATTGTTGTTTTCCATGAGCTTTCTTTAATATCAAAAATATAGTAATCGGTCAAAAAGTTTTTGTTTACAAGTCATCATCTAGGTCGTATCAAATAGGAAGTTGATTCTTGTTGGATAGTTAATAGTTTAGGAAAAAATAATTCATCAACCAACATCAAATCAAAAATGAAATCATTTCTATAATCAACTAACGTGCAACGCACGTTGTCTTCACTAGTGGTAAATAAAAATTTGGACGCCTCACGACTATGAAATTATAACAAAATGTTAAAGATTAATTTGCTCATTAGTAGAAATTGGGGACGAAAGTGATATTAATTTTTAGATCGGTCAGATCAACCCGATAAAACGGTTCGATTCTCTTAAAACCGCTGACCCATTTAG
>CAIGRH010004736.1:0-11387 GCA_903798295.1 Fraxinus nigra | reverse complement strand
ATGTAGTTCCTATCAAGTTCAACACGCTTTGTTCTATCATGTTGCACGGGGTTGTTTGCAATTTTAATGGCAGCAGTTGTCACAAGAGTAACATAGGCTTGTCCGGACCAAAGCTAAGTTCACTAAGGAGAAGTTTTAGTCGTGTAAGCTCGATAGTTGCATGATGCAATGCATGATATTCTGCCTCAACACTGGATAGTGAGACCACATTCTGTTCCTTACTCCTCCAAGTCACAAAATTGCCTCCAACGAACGATACATATCCTGATGTGGATTTCCTGTCCAATCTCAATCCAGCAAAATCAGAATCCGTATAACCCATAATATCTAAATGGCCTCTCTTTGAATACATAATGCCCTTGCCTGGAGAAGACTTCAGATATGTCAATATGCAATTAACTGCACTCATATGCTGCTCACTTAGGATTATGCATGAGTTGACTCACAGCGCTAACTCCATATGACAAATCAGGTCTCGTGTGGGTTAGATAAATCAACTTCCTCACCAATCTCTAGTATCTCTCTTCGTTTGTGGGAATCTGATTAGGATAAATAGATAAGCCATGGTTTACCTCAGTGGGTGTGTCAACAGGGACATAAGCCGACATATCAGTTTCTGCTAGAAGGCCAAGGACGTACTTGTGTTGAGATAAGATAAGCCCTTGCTGGGATCGTGATACATCAATGGCCAAGAAATACTTCAAAGTACCCAAGTCCTTCATTTTGAACTCTTTTGTCAAATGGCTTCGGAGTTTCTCAATTTCACATGGATTACTGCCAGTACCAATCATATTATCCACATACACAATAAGCATAGTAATATTATGACCATCTCTCTTATAAAATAAAGTATAATCAGACGAGGCCTATTTAAAACCATACTTTTTCATTGAACAACTCAATCTTCCAAACCACACCTTTGGTGATTGTTTTAGCTCATACATGGCTTTCTTCAGCTTACACACATTACCCATAGAGGATCTATATACACTTCATCTGTCAGATAGTCATGAAGGAATGCATTTTTAACATCAAATTACCTCTAAGGGTAGGCAATGGGTCGGGTCGGGTTTTGCCCAAAACTGACCCGACCTTTTATATCCGATTTTACTCTTTTCACAAATCGACCCGACCCGGGTCGGGTCCACCGGCTAAGTCTGCCAGGTCTACTGCACCCAAAAAATGCCAACTACTTCTGCCAAGACTAAGAAAAGATAAAGATAAAACCAATGAAACTTATTTGTCTAGATCTTGCCGAGTGAGAGAGAGAAGAGGAGAGTGTGTGGTTGTGTGTGTGATAGAGAGAGATACTATACATTGGTAAAAGACTGAGGGTCCGTGTAGTGGGCTGAAGAGAGTGTGTAACTTTGACTATTAAATGCCCCATAGATGGTGTCTCCCTCTATGTTGTACACAAGGATACCCCACTTATGCTGCAATTTCCGCTCTTTAAGCGCTTCAAAAGCCCGTCCAGGAGGAATCAAGACAAAGAAATGCCACCCTGGAATACCTTATCCTAAGAAGAAAAGTTGTAATATTGGTGCCAAAGCAAAAAAAAAAAGTAGGCCAAGTTCTGTTGATAATGGTAGTGATACAGATAGTGTGATATCATCGGCCTCATCAACTCACACATCAAAGAGAAAAAGCTTCACCAAGTCAGATATTTTGAGAGTAAAGGAATTTTTCAGTTTGCAAGCCTGAAATTAGCCCAACAGCTCGTAGTCATAGCACAAATGTGAGTTTTTGGTTCTTTATCTATTTTTGAAGCACACATGTGGTTTTGAAGCAAGCGGTCGGGCGGGTTGGATCGGTTTTTTAGGGTGAACCGACTCGACCCACAATTATTTTAAATTTATTTTACCTGGTTCGACCCGAGTTTATCCCTAAATCAACCCGACCCGACCCGACCCGACCCAACCCATTTCGGGTTGGGTCGGGTCGGTTTTTCGAGATTGACTGCTAGAAATAGGATAACTCTAACGGTATTCATCTTAGCTACTGGAGCAAAAGTTTCTTAGTAGTCAATCACATAAATCTGTGTGCGCCCTTTGGCAACCAATCTAGCTTTATACCTATCCACAATTCCATCTAACATGTATTTTAATGAGTACACCCACTTGCATCCCAAGACCATCTCCCAAGAAGAGTTCTTTTGGAGAGCATTCATCTCTTCTACCATAGCAAATTTCCACTTAAGTTGATCAAGAGCTTCCTGAAAGTGATTAGGGATAGACACAGAAGAAAGTTGGAGGGCAAACGTCAGGTTAGTTTTAGATAAACAGCGGTATGAGATATAATAAGAGATGGAAAAGATAGCATTGGAAGGAGATTTCGAAAAACCAAACCTATCAGGCTTATTATGGACACGAAGGGGATATCTCCTATCCTGAGTATCAACAATATCTAAAGCTGCAGGATTAGAATCAGAAATGGAGATAGGAGTAGAAGATGTAAGCAGAGTAGGTACCTTATTTTCAATCTCCGAAGAATCAGATGGCACTTTAGTATCAACCGGAGGGTTATCAGGGTCTAAAGGGGGTAATATAGGAGTGCAAGCATTGTCTGAGTGTCTCCTTGTATAACATTTTTGGAACAAGCGAGGTGATCTATCATTCTCAACTCGATGTTCAATTTAGGATTCAACTTGGGATTCTCCCTCCTTTCCAGAAATCCACACTTTATTTTCATCTAATCACTCGTTCCTCTTCCTTACTACTAATCTCCCATTGAAGAGGAACTAACGACACGTCAGCAGAAAAAAGATTTTTGATTCACAAAATTTCACGTCCATAGAAGCAGAAAAAAGATTTTTGATTCACAAAATTTCACGTCCATAGAAACATAGTATTTTCCCGTAGAGGGATGAAAGCATTTGTAGCCCTTCTGAGAGCTTGAGTAGTCAAGGAAGACACATTTCAAGGCACGAGGATCAAATTTATCTCTGAGATGAGAATGCACATGAACATAACGCACAACCAAAAATTTTGGGACAGGAATAGAGTGAAACTGGGACAATATTTTTAAAAGAGTTTAAAAGTCAATAATGCGAGAGGGAATGCGATTTATGAGAAAGACAGCAGCTGTCACTGCCTTAACCCAAAAACGTTTTGGAACACGCATAGTAAAACATAAAACCCGAGCTACTTCAAGAATGCGTCGGTTTTTTCGCTTTGCGATGCCGATTTGTTGAGGTGTGTAAGCACAAGTGATTTGATGAAGAATGTCGTGAGTCGAGAAGTTGCCAAGGGCTTGGTTTACAAACTCACGACCATTGTCAGAATGAATAACTTTGACCCGTGTGACATTGTGTCTCAATCATTTTTGAGAATTCTAGAATAACATGCATTACTTCACCTTTAGATTTTAACAAATATATCCAACACACTCTGGTACAATCATCAATGAAAGAGGCAAAATATTTATGACCTGTAATAGATGGAGTAGAAAAAGGCCCCCAAACATCAGTATGAACACAAGTAAAAGGAACATCACTTTTATTAAAACTGACTTTGAAAGGTACACGATGATTTTTGGCAAAAATACATTATTCATACTGCATACTAGAACTAGAAATGTTTTTAAATAGTTTTGGGAACAAGTGTTCTAAATAAGGGAATGAAGGATGGCCTAACCGACAATGCTACAAAAGAATCCTATCTCTTGGAGAGGATTTACTAACAACTTGAAGACCATGGTTATCCTTAGTTTGCAAACCCCTCGTTCCTTCCAAAAAATACAACCCTCCTTTCTCTCTACCAGTGTCAATCGTCATCTTCGTTCGATTGTCCTGAAATACACATTTAGTAGGTGAGAAGATGACACAGCAATCAAAATACTTTGTAATTTTACTAATAGATAAGAGATTAGTAGAAAATGTAGGTGCAAGTAAAATGGATGAGAGGGAAAGTATGGGAAAACAAGACATTTTCTGCCCCAGTAATTTTAACAGGAGTCCCATTAGCCATTTGAATAGATTGAACAAGCGAAGTAGTCAAGGAATCAAATGTAGAAGAATCACAGGTAAAATGATCGGTAGCTCCAGAACCTATAACCCAAAAATCAGATACGATAGAAGTAGATTGCACCCAAAAGTACCTTCCCCGATGGATAAACGAGCAACATGGGAAGCAATAGGTGTAGGTGCATGAGTACAAGCAGTGGATGAATGCGTAGCCTAAGAGTATCTTCCACCCTTCCTCTCTGTCATCATTGCTGTATATCACTCGGGATAGCCATTTTTCTTAAAGCATTTGTCAGCAGTATGCCCTTTAAGGTGACAGAATGAGCAAGTTTCAGTAGACTGAATAGGGGCTCGTGATCGAGGATTGAACCCTTTTGCCGCCAATGCAGATGTCTTGGAATGGATTTCGGCCCCTATGGTGAGTTGTCTCTGTTCCTCACGACGAACAATTGAGAACACCTCTTCCAAACTTGGAAGGGGTATAGTAGCTAAAATACAACTACGCACTTGATTCAAGCCATGATCTAGTCCCGCCAAAAACATATAAATCCTGTCTTTAGCACACCTTTCTTTTAACGCATCAACATCCACGACACTTCATAGGATTGGGTCTGCAATAGTCAAGCTCTAAGAAAATGGAATTCATTTCAATGTAGTACGTGATAAAAGGTCGCTCTTCTTGCTGCAGTTGAAAGGATTTTTTCATAAGTTCATAAACTTGTGACAAATCAGAGACATGGAGATAACTTCTCTTAACTGCATCCCACATCTTTGGCCGTGTCAAACTGAAAAAAGTGGGCCACAAGAACATCTGTCATAGAATTGATAAGCCAAGACTTAACAATAGCATTATCTGCCACCCATTCACCATAGCTACTATCAACAATAGCATTATCTGCCACCCATTCACCATAGCTACTATCATTCTCTTTCGGTATAATTAGTTCACAAAAAATGTGGGTTCTTTTCTTCCGGCTAGTAATTTGCATCTCAAGTAATTTTGGCCACACATTATAGTTAGTACCATCTAACTTAATGTGAATAAGAGATGATGTCTCATGAATTAACGATGTAATCACCTTGTTATCGACCATTATTCTAAAACTTGTGCAACGAAGGAATCACTCAGACAAAATCGCGAATTCAATCGATACAGAAAACTTGTAAAGATGCCGAAAAAGATGGGAGTAACAGCAAAGAGGAAGAAGCTAGGTCACGCTTTTCTCCCTGTACACAATCGCACACTGCAATTCCAAAAAATCTGTAGAGAGGTACCAGCATCCACTCTGCACAGCCATGGCGACGGCAAAAAATCGAGTCCGTATAGTGCTTTGGCCGAAAGAAGGCGAGAGGAAAGCTGAGCTTACCAGAAAAGAAAAAACGAGTCATGGGAACAGAGACAGGCTAGCAAAGAGCAGCCGGAATGAGCAAACAAGAATCGGGAGCTGGTGGAAGAGGACGCAGCTGGTGGTCGACGACGTCACCGACGTCTGGGTAACCGGGAAGACGCCGACTAGGGTTCGATTACTGTTCCTAGCTCTGATACTAAGTCGATTTGGGAGAAAAAATTCTTAATTTGATTGATATTTTATCAAACTATATACAAGGGTTGGAAAAAGGAAATTTACATCTTAGTCCCTAACAATTACAAAGACTACAGTTAGTATGTATATTTCAACTATCCTCAACATATGCAAGCATCAACGATGATGAATTCGTTTAATTATCTACTAGTCACTTCTAAGTGCTTAGTAAATACAAATGAAACAAAACTATTAAAATTGGAAAAAACCGAATTTGAATCTATAATGAGTGAAGTATTAAAAATAGTAAAGTTAATAGAGCATGTTCAAATTTATGATGTCTTTGTCTTCTAGTAAAATAATATTTAAGCCTGTTATTTCAGTTTCTTTGCATATTTTCTGTATTAAATATGGTTGGCGTTGTTCCTATTTTTGAAACTTAAACTCAATTAAGACTTCTTTGTGCATGCTTACCATTCCAATAAATTAATGAACCTAAGAAATGAAAAGAATAAAGTTATTTAAGTAGTTTATTTGCATAAATGCTGTTGTCTGAAACTGAAAATCCAACACGATATATATTATTGATGATGCATGGTGGAACTTTAGCTGCTTTTGATCATTATTATTACTTTTGATTATTACTCGTTCTAGATAATCACTATCATTCCAAATACACATATGCTTTCACATTAAAAACATGTAAGAAAATAAATCTCTTTCCCTTTATTTACCTCTGCTACTCCAGACCAGAATAAAGGAACCTCCTTGGGTTGTGCAGCATCCACATCCTTTATCTGTTCCTTTATTTTTTCTTGAACAGCTTTTACCACACAATATATCAAGAAAAAACAGGTAAAAATGTGGTTAGTCCAGATAAGCACATCTAATCACAAGTTGTCTTTGCCAAGAAAAATATGTGAAGAACATAGTATTGCCTACAACTACTCAGCCAAGCTGGTTGATGATTTCCCTCGCTCTTTATCTGTACAATTTCACGTTCTCTCTTTCTTTTGTTCATTTTACATTTTACATTTTTATTTTATTTTATGCGACAACATGGTAGAGCCTAAAACTAGTTCAACCAATACGATCATGGATGTCCCTCTTTCTTTCTCCATTTATATTTGTTTATATTATACTGTTGTTACACCTCCTTTGAAAGTCTATTTGAGTCCAACTTAATTTATTCAAATTTCACAAAACAGAAATAAATTGGCAAGATACCAAAGTTTCTGAATTACTTTTTTATGCCTGCAGAAAGAATGTTCACCTCTGATCTACCATACGGGAGAAGAAGTGCATGCTTAGATTGTGAACTTATAAAAAAGTCAAATCTTACATATTTCCATGTACTGTTTATACCTTGTAATCGCGAGAGAAGATGAGACTGAATGTATCTCCCGTTAATTTTTCTTGAACCATCTGGAATATTGTAATTAGCAATTTCTTCTGACAATTTAACCAGAGCCTGTAGAAGATGATAGGAATATCGATTACCGTTCTCAAATGTTCAAACATGGCCCAATTTATATCCTAAAGGACTTGATTAAAGTGAACTAATTATTGGAGAAGGAAACCTGAATCTCAAGTTCCATAGTGGCAAGTTCACTTTTGAAACTAATCAATGAGTTCTCCGTTGTTTGTAACTGCAGAGATATGTGTCATTGGTAACAAAACAATCTGAAGCAAGACTATGCATAGCATTATCTCGATTGAAGTATCTATTTCGCACTTCTTGTTGACCAAGTCAAAACAGAATAGAAAATCAAAATTATGAAAATTAATCTCGCAAGTGCAAGACACTAACTTGATTCCCTCTTAAGGCTTGAAAACCTTTTATATTCCTAGCACAGTTAATGGCCAACTAACACTGAGCTACACTAGCTTCATAACAAGTTTGCTTCCCGTTCTATTTTTCTTCTCGCTCTTTTGATATTGAGTAAGAATTGAATGCACGGATCTCAATTACTTTTGGCACCCAGAAGGCAACTAATACATATTGCTTCAATCAAACTTCTATTAAACTTCAGACCCAACACTAGATTTCATATAAACATGAGTTTATAATGAGGCAGTTGCCGTATTTAAAAAGAACCAATATCTAACATCATTATTATCTATAGTTACCTTTCCAGTCACCGCGAAGATGAGAAAAAACTATTTATAACTTTGTATCAATTGAAAAAAAGAAAAGAAACAGAGTTTCAAACCGATTTAAGCATACATATATAAATATCCAAATGCAACAATCCACAGTTGAAGTTGAAGTAGCACTAAAATATGTAAAACTATTCCAACACCTATTACAGGACAAATGCAAATCAATGGTATAACAACCTTAAATATCTATTCAAATCATTATAGACCTTCTAATGACATTTTTGACACATTATTGAGGTCGTTGACTAACATGATGAAGATGATTAACACACCTGACGCTTCAAGAACCGATTCTGTTGATTTGCTTCACTCAGTTTCTTGATAAGCTTTGATCTCTCAGAATCAGCCAGCAATTCCTTCAGCTGTTAAGAAGTGAGAGTAGGCTGTCGTAGAAAGCATTATCCATGAAATATCGTACTAAAGGAAATAATCAAAGATTGACATCTAGTAAAATAGAGGCAACAAAACAGACAATGATAGAACATTCTATGAGGCTTGAGAAAGATTTCACATTCCCATTTTCTCCTTTAACTGATTGGTAGTAAGCTTTACCTCTTCACTACTTAAAGGTTGTGGGGCTTCCTCAGGCAAATCCTCAGACACAGACTCCTCGCCCTTTGCAAAATTCTCTGTTAGCGTTGATGATAAATCCTCCTCCGCATTAATCGGTTTGCAACATACTCTCCAAGGTACAAGGTGCATAGCATTTTTTGAAAATGAAACTCGATTAGATTTTGTCAATCGTTGGTGATCCACTACAGAACTCCAACCAACCATATTACCTTGATTTCTATGAACATTTTTCATCTTGATCCTTCCATTTATCATTTGGTTGAAATCAAATGGAAACAGAAAGTCATAAATTATGCTCATAAAAATATTTAGGTTGACAAAATAGTAAAGAATTTAACAAGAAAATGTCATCTTTGTAACAAGATATAAAATGCACGCATAAAGAAAAAATAAAATAAAATAAACATTAGTTTAAGATATCCAAAATATAAAAGAACGTAAATATACAAAATTTCTAATGCTTGAGAAAGACTCACTTTGTGAAGACCGTCTTCCCTGCTGTACTTACTACATAACACTCCATATTTTAAGAGTTCCTACGATAAAGAAATAAAGTAGGTCAGTTCAGGCATTTAGTCAAACACATCGAATACATTGCCTTGTGTCAACGAGTTACCAAAAATATACTTTGATACTATAATAAATTGATTTAGAGCATGAAATTAACTGGGTTTCATGAGATTAGGTAAAAACACGCACAAAAAGTGATCTTGGAACTGTTACAACTCACCACTGCTCTTTTTCGCTTGTGCTTTACTGTGTCTATGGAAACTGTGTCTATGGAAGAGTGCGGGGCGGAGAAGCAGCGTCAATAACATAATGACACGTGCTCGGTCATGTTGAAGCCAGAGCATGTGGGCAATAAACTAATAATTGCGAGGAGGGCTGTATAGGACTGGGCCCACTTGAACATCAGATGAATCAGCCATTTGGGCCTTTCCGAAATTATTGGGCCGTAGGTAATAAGTTAAAATGCTTATACTAACCAAGCGTGTAAGCTATTTACACTTTTCCGATACAAAATTATCGTCTCTTTATAACGAGTTGAAAATGTCCATTTAATTAAGTTCTACATTGTGAGTCGGGCACTTTAGTGAGCTTGACACCTTGACATATTTAGTGAGTTTGACACCTTGACGAGCACTCTATGTTCATCATGGTGGTCTTCACTATGAATTGTGCTGATTTTAACAATTTGAACGACTTAACAAATGCTGACACTCAAGGTGGCACCATGCTCAATTAAAGTGCATTTCTCAAGTCTAAACTGATCTCATTTGGACATTAATCGAACAAAGCTACCACTAACAAAGTGCAGACTTGTGATTGGTAGACATATATCTGTATTTTTGTAAAATGAGTGTTACTTTTGGTATTTTTCTAATAGACAAATTTTCGATTTATAATTTATAACTGCAGTAATAAAAATTATTTCACTAGCCCAAACGGTCCAAGTCAAAAAAATAAGGCCCACGACGGTCTACTTAACAAAAGTGTCATCTTTGGCCCAACTCGTTATGTCAATCGGTCTAAAGGCACGATAAACACCCACGTGTCAATTCGAAATATCTGATAATTTATTTTCAAGATAAATCACGATATAATTTGACCAAATCAAGTAGAAGCTATATATATTTGAATAGATCTGATGGGATTCAGCTCCAACCAACTACAGAGTCTTCGTCAATCCCGTCTAGACAATTATCCCACTCCTATAAATTTCGAGGTCAGTCAAACATTTAGGTATAAAAAACTACTCTATTTTAAGTTACTTTTTCTTTCTTTTCGTCTAGAATTCGTATAATTCTTAACAAACTCTACTGATTTGATCAGTGGAGGGTCTTCGACTGGCACCACATCAGCATCCTCTTAAGATCTTTTGCAGTCCTTCTTCCTCGTTCTACATTTCTTGAGTTTCGTAGGATTGCGATGACCTGATCAATTCGAATTTCTCAATTGTAGAATCTACCGTCTACGATAACTTAGTTTCATTTCCCTGAATACGTGATACTCAATGAAATGACGTCATGAACACATAAATTTAATGTTAATTCATTGGGTGTGTTTGAGCCACGTTATTTTGAAAAAAAAAATGTATTCTGTAATAGTAGATTGATGAAAAATGCGTGGTTAAAAAAGAAGGAAAAATTATTGATGTGATAAAAAATATTATTTTATTGAAAAATGTGCAGTTGAAAAAGAGTAGAAGAATGAAAATGAAAATTTTAAAAAAGATTGAACCCCAACCTTGAGGTTCTTCCCCACCCCGCCCCGTCCCGAGAGCATCGTGGAGTGGGTAAATCGCGGAATGTGCCTCAGCAGACCAGTGTACAAGAGCTGTCATACTAGTGTCCACAAAGAGTCCAATTCCAAACCTTGTTAGAGACAGGAATCGAACCCTCACACTGTGGCGACAGCTCAACTGAGACTACCCTACTCATATCATTTGCACCACTAAGCTATGCTCCGGAGGGAAATGAGAATGAAAATTTTAATGTGTACCAAATATGGGCATTGTTTATAATTTTCAATGATGCATTTTTGAAAGAGAACAACATCATTATTAGATATGCTTGTTGTATAGACTATTGAATTATCAATTGAATGACGTTACTAGTAATAACTACTTAATAATCTATTCTATTCCATGTAACAAAGATGGGTTTTTTTATGTTATGACAGTGATTCCCTAAGTAGTTTGATGTTGTTTCCAAGACATTATGTTGTAACGATCCATTCCATTTGAAAAATGAATTGTAACTTGTCAAATAATTATCCAACTTATAAATCGTTACTCCGTTGGTGGTTAACTTTAAAAGGTTTTGAAATGGTCACTTAAACTTTATTATATCGGTTACTCAATAACTTATATTTAGAAAAATCGAACCCTCACACTGCAGCTGCCAGCTCAATTGAGACTACCTCACTCATGTCATTTGCATCACTGAGCTATGCTCCGGGGGGAACGAGAATGAGAATTTTAATGTGTACCAAATATGAGAATTGTTTATAATTTTCAATGATGAATTTTTGAAAGAGAACAACATCATTATTAGATATGCTTGTTGTATAGACTATTGAATTATCAATTGAATGACGTTACTAGTAATAACTACTTAATAATCTATTATATTCCATGTAACAAAGAAGTGTTTTTTTTTTTTTTT
>CAIGRH010004735.1:0-12981 GCA_903798295.1 Fraxinus nigra | reverse complement strand
CAGGGGTATAAGAAGGTTGGAGGAGACTAAGGATATGGTAGAAAGTTTGATATGAGTAAAGAAGAAAAGAGGAACCAGTTTTGCACACATTGCAATACCACAGGACATAGCAGAGATTTTTGTTTTAAATTGATTGGATACCCGTACTGGTTCAAACAACTGAGTGAACAGAAGAAAAAGGCTGGAGGAAAATTCACCGCATATATGGCAGATTCACCACTGGAGATGGGAAATGAAGTAAATACTGGAGGAATTGAAGGTCAATACAAGAACATGAATATTTCAGAAATTATCAAACAAGAACTCAGGAAGATGGTGAATGGAAAGGGAGCTAGCTCTGGAAGCGATGTGAATTTTGCTCATATAGACGATTTTGCAGGTTCAACTCTTAAACTTGAATTTAATTCTGTTCTAAGTGCTTCCAGCTTAATAGGATCTAAGTCATGGATTGTAGATACTGGGGCCTCTAACCACATGTGCAATGACATTTCATCATTGAAAAATCATGTACTTGCTAACAAAACCATTCATGTATTCTTACCTGATGGCACTATGAATTTTGTTAAACATTTTGGAAATGTTCATCTACATGACAACCTCATTCTCACAGACACTCTTCATGTTCTCACCTTCAAATTCAATCTCTTGTCAGTAAGTAGGTTAACCAAAGCTTTAAAGCCGAGACTCATTTTCATGAAGGATCATTGCCTTTTGCAGGACCTCTTGACTAAGAAGATACTAGCTGTAGGAAGGTTGATAAAGAATTTATACATACTTGATGAGACCTCCTTCTATACATCTGCCATTGAGTCTTTCATTTCTATTGCTTGTAATGTTTTCTCTTCAAATAATTCCTCTCTTGTTGACATTAATAAAACCAAAGGTGAGTCAGTTACTCTTTGGCATAGAAGGCTTGGACATGTTTCTGGAAATGTAATGCAACATTTGCAAATGATGAGTCCTTTTAACAAAGAAATCCTTTCACCTTGTGATGCTTGTTCCTTCTCCAAACAGCATAGGTTATCCTTCACTAGCTGTGATATAAAGACATCAGACATATTTGAAATTTTACATGTGGACTTATGGGGACCATATAAACATAGGTCTATTTGTGGAGCACACTATTTTTTGATAGTGGTAGATGATTTTAGTAGATGCACTTGGACTTTTTTAATCAAACACAAACCACATGTTCTCATTACTTTGAAGAATTTGCACAAAATTGTCAAAACCAATTTGAAAGAAACATAAAATGCTTGAGAATTGATAATGGAACTGAGTTTACAAATTTTGAGTTGCAAAGTTTTTTGACTGAAAATGACATTTTTCATCAAAAGAGTTGTCCATACACGCCTCAACAAAATGGAGTTGTTGAGAGGAAACATAAACATCTTTTGCAAATAGCTAGAGCACTTATGTTTCAGTCAAACTTACCAAAATATTTTTGGGGAGACTCGATTTTAATGGCAACACACATTATAAACAAGTTGCCCACTGCCATACTAAACTGGAAAACTCCCTATGAGATTTTACACAAAAAAATGCCCACTTATCAAAACCTAAAGGTTTTTGGATGTTTATGTTATGCTACTAATACAAAACCATTCAAAGAGAAGTTTGCACCAAGGAGTTTTAAATGTATTTTGCTCGGTTACAGCACAGGGCAAAAGGGTTTTAAACTGTATGATCTCATCAATAAACAAGTCTTTGTGTCTAGGGATGTCATTTTCCATGAGCATGTTTTTCCCTACAAAGAGGTTCATAATTCCCATCCTCCTATACCTATACCTGTGCTTAATATGCTTTCTGAAGATGATCCATCAGTGACCTCTCATCTTGACAACTAAAGTGATGCTCAACCTTTTTTTGCTAGTTCCCCTGTTATTAACCAACCTATGGCTACTTATCATCTCAGTCGGGAAAATGTCAGTCAACCTGATGATTCCATAAATTCCTCTTCAAACCAAATGATTCATAATCAGAACTTTCCTCAAACTAGAAAAAGCACCAGACCAAAATCAGTCCCTACATGGATGCAGGACTTTGTGAGCAACCTGTCATCTTCCATTCCCATATCTGATCACTTTCCCAACATATCAAAATCCTCTTCCCATACACCAAATACCTATCCTTTTCACAAGTCTCCGAATTTTGAACCAGCTATTGTCATTTTGTGGCTAACATCTCTACAATCCAAGAACTAAAATCTTATAAAGAGGCCAGCACAAAGACATAATGGATTCAAGCGATGGAGAGTAAACTTGAAACATTGGAACAAAACCAGACTTGGGAAATTGTTCCCCTGCCTCAAGGAAAGAATCCCATTGGATCAAAATGGGTTTATAAAGTTAAACTGAAACTAGATGGGGGCCTAAACATATGTAAAGCCAGGCTAGTGGCAAAGGGGTATAATCAGGTGGCTGGTGTTGGTTATGTTGATAGCTTCTCCCCTGTGGCACAATCAGTGACCATCCGAATGTTTTTTGCCATTTCATCTGCACAGAATTAGCATATATACCAGCTAGATATCAATAATGCCTTTTTGCATGGCTTTGTAGATGAAGATATTTACATGTGGCCTCCAAAAGGGTACAAAAAACTTAAGGAAGGAGAGGTGTGTAAACTAAAAATGTCACTTTATGGTTTAAAGTAGGCCAGCTGGCAGTAGAACTCAGAATTCTGCAAACACTTGCAACTGTATGGCTTCACACAATCTGCACATGATAATTGCCTTTTCATTCTCCATTCAGATCGTACTATCACAGCCCTTCTTGTATATGTGGATGATGTGCTCATCACTGGAACAGATGACAAAGAAATGCAGAAGGTTAAACAATTTCTTGACACTACCTTCACCATAAAGGATTTAGGACTTGCTAAATATTTCTTGGGGATAGAAATAGCACGTTTCTCAGAAGGTCTGTACCTCAATCAAAGGAAATACGCTATGGACATTATCACCGATGCTGGTGTGATGGGATCAAAACTTGTGGATATTCCACTGCCAAAAGGTCATAAGTTCACTGTTGAGGGTGTCTCATATCAACAAACTGATCAGTATAGGAGGCTTGTAGGTAGATTACTCTATCTTAATCTTACCAGACCATATCTATCTTATGTCATTCAGTAACTAAGTCAGTTTGTTAACTCACCTACCGTTTCGCACTGGGAATCTGCATTACACTTACTGAAGTACATCAAGGGAACTTTGTCAAAAGGCCTTTTCTTTCCTTCTTCCAACAATTTCAAGCTTGCAGCTTATTGTGATGCGGATTGGGCATCATGTCCAGACTCTAGGAAGTCCTTGACTGGTTATTGCATTTTTTTGGGCGTAGCTCTTATCTCCTGGAAATCAAAGAAGCAGCAGACAGTTTCGCGTAGCTATGCTGAGGCTAAATATTGAAGTATGGCTGCAACTGTTTGTGAAATTCAGAGGATCACATATCTTCTTCAGGATTTTTGCATCGTCCCAAGTCTTCCAATTCCTCTCTGGTGTGATAACCAGGCAGCTATTAGTGCCAATCCGATTTTTCAAGAACGTACGAATCATCTTGAAATAGATTGTCATGTGGTTCGTAATCAATACAAAGCTGGTCTCATTCATCTACAACATATTTCTTCCAAGAATCAGGCTGCAGACATCTTTACAAAGTCTCTTCCATCTTCTCAATTCAAGTTCCTACTTTCCAAGTTGGGTTTGATGAACTTTTATCAATCTCCAACTTGAGGAGGGGATGTACAAATTATTCCTAAAGGACATAATTGATTATCTTATATAGCTTAGGTCCTCCTCTGTAATAAGAATAGTTTGTTGTTTATTTAGTTCGTTTTAGCTTTTTCCCTCTTTTCCTTTCCTCTATAAATAGACATCCATTGCTGTATTTTGATGCCGTGAGAAATAAATAAAATAGTTGATTTCATTTACTCGAACAATTAGGATGCGTGGGTGGGTGATTGAACTTGATTGGAAAAAAATGAATTTTTTTTTGTTAATATGTCTTTAATTAGTTTAAATGTGATTTATTTGTACTTTTGAAAAGTTACAAGACTCTATTTGCAACTTTTTTTCCTGGTTTCTTTTATGTTTATTTTTTAAGGAGAAAGGAAAATCCATTATTATGATCAAAATGGAAGGAATGACGAGTTTTTGCTATATCCTGTTTGTTTCGGATTAAAATTTGTTTTTAATCTAAGTCAAAGTCAAACAATCAATATTAACCACATCTTTCATGAGTCCCACAACTTTTTAACCACACATTTCAAAAACTTGTATTACGATATACTAAAAATATAATTTTAATCCTCACCAAATACCCACTAACAGAGCGAGCTTAAATTATGCTAAAAAGATTGAGGTAAATTTCTTATATTTCATAGAAGTTGGATCCGAAAAATGAAAGGTCACATGGGTCCCTCATTAAGGAGTTTTGCTATACCGAAAGTTTTGTTGACATTTCATGATATATAGAAAATCTGACCACTTATTTTAATAATACTTATTCAAATCAATTGTTAAATTTTTATACACATCATGAAATGCAATAAAAGATGATCAAGCGGAATCGACGATCTATTAATTATATATATATTATTTTTAATTGTCATTACAATAATTACTCTATTATAGGATTAGGGCTAGCTAGTTAAGTCATTAGAATCATGTGCAACGACCGTAGTATTAGGGTGTTTCATGTGTAACGGCTGGATTATCCAACTATCATTGCTTAAAAGTCAAAATTATTGTCAAGTTTGAGTTTTTTTGGCATAGCCAGCGAATTACATTTTTCATTTTTTTTTTCTCTCCAAGAAGAGAAAATGAATTAAATTTTGCATGAAAAGGGTAAAAAGAAATAATTAATTAATAAGATTCAATCTGGGCTGCCTCTTTCTTCTTTACTTATAATATAATAAAAATAAAGTCTCTTTCGTTCTCTTCCTTTCTAAGCAAGACAACTTTGGATAATCTTATTATGTCTAAATTATATTTGAGTTTTCACGTTTTGGCCTGCTTTATGCGTGCTTATTTGAAATAGCATAAAAAGTTATTAAAAACGTTAGATCAAAATCAATAATCAATTTTAAACATAATTTTATACGACCCGCAATTCTTATTAATTTTTCAACTAAAAACTTCATCAATTCTTACGGAAATTGGTTTACAGCTTTTATCAATAATTTTGCCAAACAATCCCTGAATATTGATGCATAATTTTTTAAACTCAATACATTAATTACTTACTTTAGCACATGTTTGATTCGGATTAAAACCTGATTTTAATCAAAGTCAAAGTCAAACAATCAATATTAACCACATCTTTCATGGGTCCCACAACTTTTCAACCACACATTTCAAAAACTTTTATCGCAATTTACTAAAAATCTAATTTTAATATCCACCAAACACCCTCTTAATAATAATGTTATATCATTCCATTAAATTTAGTATAAAATCTTTATTATTTAGTCCATGTTTGATCCCCATTTTTTACAAACTTATTTTCACTAGACGTTCTCTCAATAAAATAACTTACACGTAAATTCAAAATATATTTCTTACTTTTTAATCACACATTCTTCAAAAAAATCAACACAAAAACTTATAGGACTCAAACAAACCTTTAATTATATCCATGTATTTAATATTGATGACTATTATTTTTTCACAAGCCTAACTTGTCGGTTGAATATAAGAAGAAAATAGATAAATTATCGAAGGTTGGAATAAGGAGGATTGCCACGAAAGGATAATATTATGCGATTTCGAAAAGTTAACTTTAACTAAAAATGATTTATTGTACAAGTGTTCCCGTCATACAAAATATAATAGGATACAAGTAAACCGTCAAGCCGTGCTAGCTCGATTTAAAATTTTGTCAGAAATGTTAGAAATATAGGGCGTGTTCGGTAGAGATTAAAATCGGATTAAAATTGAAAAACTAGCCGTTATTGTTAATTTTTATTAGACGAGTGAAACAAAATAACGACTTTATTTTCAATTTTAATTGAATTTTAAGCACGATCGAACACGCCCATACAAGAGATGTTTGGATATTATTTATGTGTTTAAGTTTTAAATAAAAAATTGAAATAATTTCTTAGTAGGACGTAAGCTAATTATCTTGAATAAAAGCGTCAGCCAAATTAAGATAGCCGTTACTAACCGACGGCTATTGGTGCTAATTACAATGAAATTATCATTTTTATTCTCTAACCACTACGATAAAATATTTTAAGAAAAATACTTTTCTTTGTGGGTTATCTCACGGCGCACGACACGCTGAAATTAAAATATTTTGCTCAGAAAAGACAAATGTGTATGACGTTGCAAGGCTGATATCTCAACCGGTGGTTGCAAGGCTGTGCCGCCTGTGCGCCACCTCTCTCTGCACCATCCCACGGCTGAACACGGTTGAACACTCCGGCAGTTCATCAAGATCAGCAAAAAGTGACTCATCTTCCTCTCGCATTGTGAAAATATCGGAATCAGTATCATGTCTGTCTTCAGTGTAAATTGGGCTCTCTAGCATGGTGCAAGAAGTAGGGTAAAAATCTGTGAACCACCCAAATTCGCTGCCGTTAATTAAGAAACCGTCATCAAGATTGGGAAATTTATCTTCAGAATTGAGCTCAGATTCATTGGAAATATTTATTGCCTCTTTCTGCTCTTGATCTTGATCATGATCTTCTTCTTCTTCTTCTTCTTCTTCAGAAACCGAAGGTGTAGTATTTGTTGTTGTCATGGCTGCGGTGGCGTTATGGCGATGGTTGTGATGATTCTTAGAAGCCGGCCACGGGTGATTGTGTTCAAAAGAATATGTTACCACCAACATATCAGGGTCCTGTCTACTCCTCTCCACTTGTTTTCTTGCAGGACAGCCTTTAGAGCTACTGCACCTGTAATAACCTCTGCAAAATCAAAAGAAACTGATAAATCATCATCCCATGTGGAAATTTTATCAAATATTATTATAGGAAAATTAATTAATTACCTAGGATAGGGTGAACCTTTGATGGGCTTTTGGCCGTATTTTCTCCATGCCCAAGAATCAGAAGGTGGAGCACTCATATGATCGCCCTTAAGCCTTGATCCTTCCACTTCTTTGATTGGCACCGACACCACTCTTTTTTGTATAGCTCGCCTACTGTAAAATAACCCCAAAAAAAAAAAAAAACACCTATTTTTCTTCATATAATTTCTTCAACTGACACTCATGCATGCACATGAATCAAACCTCAAAAGATTCTTGAACATAAATGAAACATCTCTCACACTTTCAAATATAGTATTGGCATGCTTAATAAGGAGGATTAGGCAGTAATTGACAGTATTAAAGACGAGATAACAAATATTATATATGATCTAGTTACTAACCTTCTCTTTGGAGAGGAAGTGTAAGTCATCTTGGTATCACTAGACATGGCGGAGATTGGCGAATCTCCACTGTTTTCAGGCGGATTTCCGGTGTCTTCTCTACCTCACTAACAAAATGGTTGTTGATGAATCTACTCCGCATGAACTTGGTCCAAATTTAGTGATTACACCACTTGATGGAATTAAAGTGACCTTTTGGGGAAGATTTGGATTTGAGAGAGAGAGAGAGAGAGAGAGAGAGAGAGAGAGAGATTGATGAAAACAAGAAATGGAGAAGGTGGTGAAAGATTGGGTAGAGTTTGTCTAAATGGTGACAGATGGGCAATGTATAGTTTATAAAGGACGTGCAAGCAAATGTGAAATTAATACAAAATTTGAATATTATTATATTACAATGTGAAAGTGACCTTAATTAATGTTGATTAGGGTGTTATGATTAGTTTAACCTAGTGATTTATGACCGTTTCCATTGTATTCTTTTGGATATTTCAGCCCATTTCTTATACTAATCTTGTTCTTATCGACATCCTTAAATCAAGCCAATTTTATTGAAAATTACAAAGAGAAAATGATGATTATTATTATTATTTTTTTTAAGTATAAAAAGTTATATTATAATGGTAAATTTATCCTGATATAACGACAAAATTATGGTTTTTATTTTTTATTTTTTTCCATATGTAGTGAATGTAAAAATTGAGCCTAGAGCATGCTTGGTCAAGCTTAAAATTCAATTAAAATTAAAAATATAGTCGTTATTGGGTTTAACTTGTCTAATAAAAGTCAACAATAACGACTAATTTTTCAATTTTAATCTGATTTTAATCTCTACTGAACACGTCCTTAATTTTGAATTAAGGGCTAGTATATGAACATGATTTATTCATATAAATTGGTGATAAAATTTGTTTTTTTTTTCATGCTTTAGTGTGTAAGATTAATATTAAAGACTTCTAGTTTTGATATGCCGTGTTATTTCGTTCAACCTCACCCCCAAAAATCAATGAATAATCTTATAGCATATAATTTTTAATCAAAAAGTCAAATATATAACATTATCTAAATCTTGTTTGTATTCTATACCTCACCCCCAAAAATCAATGAAAAATTACATAACATGGTGAATAGAATGTATGGAAGCTGAAGGGCTAAATGACTTTGGGTCTGTCCTTGCTAGAGATGGTGGAGGTATAATTCGACGATGTTTTAAATTCTGGCTTCGAAAGTGATGCCAAGTTTTTGAATAGATTATAATTTCCAATTCATATTAAAGTCTCTGTTTGGTAGAGATTAAAATCTAGATTTTAATTTCAATTAAAGTCAACAATTATTTTTAACCACATATTTCATCAACTTTTATCAAAATATGTTAAAAATCTGATTTTAATTCCAACCAAACAGGGGCTAAATGAGCCGACGATAAATTCATAAGCAATTATAAACTTTGCTGCCAGAACTGCAATATTTTTTGTAAACGCACAAAGGAAATATGTAGAAATTAATATTGTAAATTCATTTATTTGGTATATTAAAATTAACATTTTCAGAATTGGCAAGAGCACATGCGAATTCTCGTGTCTCCCCAAGAAACAAGAATCAATAATATTGAATGCATAATCCTGTGACAGAATCTTTCTAGGGTTTATTACGTCCGATAATCACTTGCCACTTGTCTATTTAATCACTTTATAGTTATAAAATTTAAAAGTCAAATTTCCCTTTTTGACAAGTGCTTGAGGTACATAATACACGTACATAAAGTGTTACATAACACTCACATGGGTCGGGGCCCTCATTTTTGTGGACCCCATAACATGTGAGGGTTATGTACACTTAGCATTTTTCCAAACTATAATCCCTTTTGACACAAAGTTTTCCTCCAAAAATAAATAAATAATAATAAAATAAAAATTAGAAGAAGCTTATGAAATTCCATTTCGACCAGTTTCTGTTTAAAATCTGCTGTTTTAAGTTTAAGATGGTTTTTGGTGTGGATTAAAATCAGATTTTTATTGGATCGTGATAAAATTTTTTGAAATGTGTGGTTGAAAAGATGTGGGACCCATAAAAATGTGGTTATTATTGATTGTTTGACTTTGATTTAAATTAAAATCAGATTTTAATCCCCCCAAATTAACAACCTTATCATTTAGCATTCAAGATATTGCATAATTTGTCATTAACGTGGGTCCCATGACAAAATAAATAAAAAAATGAAAATAAAAAAATAAAACTTCGATCGAACGCAACTCCATGTTCTGACAAGAATATAAAAGAAATGTAAATTAGAATCAACATATTATTGCATCTTCCTTGAAGTTCAACTACAAAAGTTTATCCCTAAATTAAATTATTAAAGTACAAATTAGGAGAATAATGTGACATTTTCTCGAAGATTCAAGAAACTAGAGCATGTCTCCTAAATTGTACTAGATAAGATTTAAAATGACGTAAAGAATATTTTTTTTTTAATCTTAATTTTAATCATATATTTCATAGAATTCACAACTTTTCAAATATACATTTCATTAAATTTTATAAAAAATTATTAAAAATCCAATTTTAATTCACATCAAATATGGACTTAGTCTTATTCAATTCAAGATTCTAAGTTGTTGTTCGACAAAAGTTTTAGCATGCTTTAATAAAAGTTGATGAACTGTGTGATTAAAAAAGTAGTTTGTCACAGCATTGAAAAGGTCAGTATTGGCTATCTGTCCTAAAGCCCAAAAAAAAAATAAAAAAAATCCTATTGGATGGTTTGAAACATGAGATTATAGGAATAGAAGCAACGTGCTTTACCGTATGAACAGAAGCCTTGTTCACAGGCCCCTTACAAAGGGGGCCTCCACATATGGGAACAAGGCTTACCGTATAATCATATGAAATTATGGGCATTGGATGACTTTGTTTAATTATCCTTCTCTGACTTTCATTCCTCTCTCTTTCACACAATCCCACACACACAGATATTGTACATTTTTGTCACACATATACGATCATACTATTAATTGACTTATTTTCTAACGTAATGGCCTAAATATTTTCCTTTTATCCCCAGCAAATGAGTCGTGTAATGGGAAAAAAATTGGTCTCACAGCCAAAGATGCCCAATATATCAAATGTGGCCCACAAATAGGTCCACTTAATGAAATGATACCTTTTACTTAGAGATGACAAAAAAACACGATATTCGTTAGGGCCCGCTCCATTTGGGGCGGGAATTACTCGCCTAGCTGAGTAAACAGGGTGGGGATGGAATGTGACGAGAGTCATTATCCTGAAATAGGTATGAGGCGGGTACGAGAAACATAGTTCCCTCCCAGCTACTCGCCCCCCTACCCGCCCCATGGATTACCCGTCTAATCGTTAAATGGGGCGAGGAAGGGATGATGGTTATTACCTCGAAGTAGGTACCGGACAGGTACAGAAAACATAGTTCATGTCTAGCCACTCGTCTCGCTTAAAGTTAATTTCAAATTTAAGTTTGTTTATCGAACAAAAATAATAAATTTTTCATCATTTTTAAAGAGAATATAAGTTGTTTTCAACAAATTAGTAAAAAAGTAATAGTATTTACTAACTAAATACATAAAAAATAAAAGCAAAAAATAAAAAGAAAAAATAAGTGGAGCGATAAATGTGGTAGGAGACATGTCTCATCCCACCCCAAACCCGCCTCATTCCGCTTTAATCGGGTATGAGGATGTGACAAGATAACAAAAATACTTGAAGGAAGTCAAGGTGAAAATGATCGATCCATCCCATACCGTCCTATTGCTATCCCTACTTTTACTCCACTCGTAAACATCAAAAGATTCGAAACACGGTCCAAAACCAATGGCTCAACTCCAAATTGTCAAGATTTCATCAACAAATTGTCAAAACCTACTAGACTTGACTAATCATAAGACACGTTTATGTAGATAGGATTATCTAACTGGAAGGCCAAAGAGACCACAATCAACCATATGCATATTTCATGGGATCAGTACTAACTTTCTCTAGATGGTATCAATCCTACCCATATAAGTAAAATCACCTAGTAGAGTTCAAGGTACGTTTAATCACAATTACTCAACTTACTTTCCATCTAGTACTCTTACGTACTTTCGATAAGAATCATTGATTTGACCTTGGAGTATCTTCGGTTGACACCACAAAGGTGTTCTCTTAAGATTTTATAACGATTCTTCCTTTTGGTCTTTTTCGAAAATGTTAAAGAAAAATTTTCTGACAAGTGATTCCCTCCCTGAAACAGGGATAATGCTAGCTCCTTCCGAGATGAAACCTTTGGATTTAAATGTGGCTCCTAATGAATTCGACAGGTAATTTGATACCAGACTGCTTAGGTATCTTTCGTCTCCATTTTCCTTTTCGAAGAGAATTTTACATAGAGCATCTTTATTTGAGAAATGATTCCTAAAGAAACAAAAACAAAGAAAGCTGACAGTTAAAGTTAATGTCACCTTATTTTGAGTAGAAATGGAGGAGAGCTTGAAAGGGAAAAGATTAATGTTTTTTTATTAATGGCCTTGAAGAGAGGCAGTAGAGAAAGAGGCCTCTCTCTATTTTTTTTTTCCTTGTGTTATACAGGCCTTGAGTTATACAGGATACTGGTGGCTGGCTCAATCGGTCTAGTCTTCTCAATCGTACAAGCTACCATTGCTTGTCGCATAAGTTGAAGCATTAAGTTATTGATTTAAGGTTCCATTTGATAGGTCGGATTTTTCATGGAAAATGAAAAATATTTTCCATTTTCCAACTTTTGTACTGTTTGATTGGAGAAATTTTGTCGAAAAAATATTTTTCAATTTTCTAAATTTTCCACCTTTTTGAGGAAAATAAATTCTTGATATTTTAATGGAAAAATATTTTCTAGATTTTTTTTTGGCAATTGGAAGAAATTCTAAACACAATGGTAAAATTCTTTTTCACTTTTATTGACAATTTTCATGTAAAATAAAGCCAAACGAATGGTATTCGGTATGATTATTTTTTTTAATTTTTTAGTTTTTTTTTTTTGATAATTGGAACAAATTCTAGGCATAATAGTAGAAAACATTATTACTTTAATGGACAATTTTCATAAAAAACGAAGCCAAACGGACAATAAACTTTTAACATTTTCCCTGAAAATTATACCAATCAAACACAATTAATTAGAATTCTCAGTAAAATAATTTATAGGAAAATTTTTTCCCTGTAAAATATTTTTTTTCCACTCATTTTCCACTCTGCAATCAAACGGACCCTAATGGTAAATTAGCAAGAAACTCCCCTTGTTGGCCTAGGATTCCCACGTCGAGTAAACCCTAGTTTGGACTTGGATTGGTTAGACTTGATCGACATATGTTGATTTGGTCTTAGCATATTTCAAGTTACGCATATAGAGAGTCAATAAAAGAACGAGTAAAAGAAAGAGTGAAGTATTTATTTATTTACTTTAGTACTTTGAACTCCATTCCACAAATGAAAAAAGAGGAAATTACACAAAACCAGATTTTTAAAGTTTCAATTTCAAATTTCAAATATAAAATTTATTTATACAAAAATCAGATATTATTTCAAATATTTAATATTATTCATACCACAAAAAATTAACTCAA